>JAVQJL010057027.1:0-17405 GCA_036024295.1 Nannoperca obscura
CGTTTTATTTATTATCTGAGTCTGAACGATGTTTTATTTGGAAAAATGACCGGATTTCCTCTCTTACATCCGTCAATGACTCACTATTGACGCTTGTCTCGGTCACGTGATATGCTGCCGCTAAAATTAAACCCACAAGCTAGCAAAATGAGTAATGTTACGAGGATGCTGCTAATAAAGATGCATACAAGTACACAGTGGATTCACGTTTATTATTATATTTAGAAAAAAACATGCCGGTCGTATCATTTTATTTTGTGTATTTATCTGTCACACCTTAAAGGCCAGTCCGTGAAAATATGGTCTGATATTAAACCGGTCCGTGGCGGAAAAAAGGTTGGGGACCGCTGACCTATAGTATACAAAACAAGACATTGTTGTTTAATGGCGGCTGTATGTGGTTTTCAAACTCAAGAAAAGTAATATTAAAACTATCTATTCTTAAGAAATGATCACAGTCATGTAATGGCGACTTGGCTGTTGCTCGTAGCCTAGACGATTGTCCTTATTAATGGAGCCTCTGTGGTGTATTTTGAGTTGCCATTGCCTTGGTCCACACACAAATGTGACTTTAAAACAATGGGGTCACAATCACAGCTGGAAAAAAAACTATATTACTACTAGAGGTACCTTATTGCAGTTGCAAAACCATGTTCCACTTAGAAATGTGTACACAAAGACTATGAATTCAATGAACACGTTTTGTGTTCCTCCAGGTTTGGTTATGGTGTGATAACATATCCATAACTAATTAAATCTGTAAAGGATATTCAGAATGTGGTGAGCTCACACTACTAGATATCTTAAGTAGGGATGAGTATTGTTAGGATTTTGTTGACCTGATATCAATACACATACTTTTAATCATATCAATACTATTGGCACAAGTAGTCATTGCTTCAAAAACGAGTTACACATCAGAAAGCATTTGAAAATGCATGACGTACATTTAAGAGTACAAAGCTGCTTAACTTTGATGACAGAAAGACCACAGGACCACCACTGGCTAAAGTTAATAACTGAGGATTTGCTCCATCTGATAATGATAATAATAATGACAATGTTATTCAGTGGAGCACCAGGTCACTAAAACAAAAAACAAAAACAAAAAAACCCCTAAAGTTTAAAAAACTAAAACTCCAAAACAAGAGGTCAATAACCCCGATTGCATTCAAAAACTGCTTACACGTAGCGTTAGCCGTGTTTTCTGTTGCTATGCTATAGTTAGCCCACCGTTCATAGCATTTTAACCTGTCCGCTACAGACCATCAAGTGTAAACCACAAAGACAATGTACACAATCGTAATGAATGACATATACTACTGCAGGAGCATTTTAATATTACGATTCTGACCAATCAGGAACTGGTAGCAATTATTATTTATACTTAACACATGTTTAATATACAGTACATATGATGTGGATTTAACCTACAGGTTACTCAGATTCAGAAAGAAATTTGAGATGAGGTGTGTTTAGGCTTTGAGCTAAGCAGTTGGGAAGAAAGGAAACAGGATGTGAGGACTGCAGATGTGTGTGTTTGTTCGTGTGTATGCATGTGCGTGCATGTAGCACTAGGTGTGAACATTGGAGAGAGAGGAGAAAAAAAATGGAAAGATGGTTCAGCATTATTGGAAGGGTCATGGTATCAGTACAGGGTCAGATGTGTTATGTGTGTACTTGAGTGTGTATGTGTTATAAGCTCAAGGTGACCAAGCTTTCCTTAGAGTTCAGTAGAAAGACTGCAAAGCTGAAAAGCTGACTTCCCTGTTTGGCTGGCTATCGTGCTGTCAGTCTGGCTAGCTCACAGTTTGGCTGGTTTATTCACAGGCTTAGATTACAGACCACATAAATATCCCAGTGAAGTGTGCCATAATACCGTCAACAATTGCTTAGCAAACTGCCAATATTATCTGCCAGGCAACCATAAAGGAGAGAAAAAAAGGAAGCCTAAAGGAATGGAAGGGATGGGGGGGCAGGTATGGAGATGAGAAGAGGAAAGGGGGAAAAAAGGAGGTTTCAGGGACTAAACCTAAAGGTGACAGCCAGAAAAGAGAGAGAGTAAATAAAGTGAACTGTAGAGGAAAAAGGTGACAGTGTGACTAGGATAGAGAGGGGACAAGAAGAGATTAGGAGGCCAGGGAAAAGAGAATGAGCAGGTGATGGGTTAGACTAATGAAAGAACAAGGTGAGAGAAAGAGAGGAGAAAAGGAGTATGGAAAGGCAAGAGAGCTGGCACAGGAGAGGCAGCTGTAATTTACATATGCTAATTAAACTTCTGTTTGGGTCACTTGCTCTTCATGTCAAGGCTCCCTCCACACCTTCTATCTGTACTCACTGACATTTTCTTTGTCTGTATGTCTGTCTGTCTGTCTGTCAATCTTTTCATCTATGGTTCTACCTCCTTCATCTTATTCCCCCATATTATTTTCAATGTAAGAATTTGTCTCTTTGATTCTTCTCTGTTTGGAAAAAAAAAGTACTGAATTTTTCTCTTGCATCTCTCACCTCCCTCTCTCCCATTCTCCTTTTCCTATAATCATACGTCGCCCCCACTGTGCACCTCATCCTAATGCTGCTCTTCCTCATAATCTGTCTTAACTTCCTCATCTCCCCCTCAATTTTCTGGTTTATCCCCAGTTGCCCTTTTGTGCCTTTTGTTCTTTCCCCTCTTCTTTTGTCCCTTATCCCCACATTTCTATATCTCTTTCTGTAATGATGTCAAATCTACTCTACCACCTTTCACCTTCTCATCCTTGCATCCGCCTACATTTTTTCTTTCTTTCATTTTCTGCTAAGAGTGTACATCATCCTCTATCTTTCTCCGTGCTTCATGTCTATGGCCCGTTTTCTTTGTGCCTACGTGTGTGCATGGATCCAGTTACATTTTTCATTTGTCTTCTAAAATCATATCAACACCCTATGTTTTCCTGTTCTCATTCCCCCTCTCTTTTGTATCACCTCTATCATGGATTACAACTATTTTCTTCTTATTTCTCTGCCTATATATTTCCTATCTCATTTCCACCTCCCACCTGGAATCCTGTCATGTAATTTAATTTTCTCTGCTTTTTCTTTCAATTGTTCCCCAATATGCCCTCTTTTCAGCTACAAGTATGTTTCCAGAGTTGCTTTTATTTTTTTTTTTTGCTTTTCTTGATCCTCATTTTCATCCTCATCTTCTCTCTTCTATTCTCTGCCAGACCTCGCAGTCCAAAGCTCAAAGCTTAGCCAAGTACCAGAATACCAGAATATCAACTGCACTGGCCTAAATGCAAAAACACACACACACACACACAGCTATATCTACATACACACACACACACACACACACACACACAAATGCACTCGCAACATGCATGTCCACAAATAAACACAGGTTCACAAATTTTCATGCATGCGAGCGAGTAAACACAAACACACACACACACACACACACCTCAGCCTCCATGACCCGTTGCTGGTTTGTGAGCCATCTGTTCATTTATTTCAGAGAACAAACACACCTGACAGTACTGAGGAGCTGCTAAGTCCATTTCACTGTTCACTGAACAGCACAATTGAGTTGACTAGATGGAGGGATAAGCTGGAACAAAAACGTAACACACCCATAGGGGAATTGGAGATCGAGAACCACTGTTCCTGTCCAAAGCCATTTCTCTGAGAATCAGAAAACTGTATCTCTCAGTCATCTAACAAGATTCAGTACTGAGCTACCATAACGCCCAAAGTTAATAGGAATTTAGCTTTGGCGAGGTTCAAGATATGAGGGACATAAAGTCTGGTTATATCACGTAGTGGGATACATGGAATACAGTATATGTTCTGCTTCGAAAGGAATATTATGGGATATCAATAAGTAGATCGAGATACTGTTCATTACATATTTTTCTATGTTTCTTAAAGGTGCATTTTATCAACTCTCTACATATATAACTGACTGAAAGATCTTACCAGTGCAACAATAAGAAGTCCCCTTTGCAACCTGTCTCATACATTTATTTCAAACACATCTAATTTGCATTATCAGATTTATTTTGTAGAAAATATAATGCAACATATTTCATTAGTTTTCTCAACAATATTGATCATGGAGCTTAATTAAAATGTTATGGTTATGGTTAAACTTCTCAATACTACGGTGGCCCTGAAGTGCAAAACACAAACTGAACAAACACGAACGCAAAACAGAAAACACAACACATTAACTCCTAACGGAAAGGGTAGATACTCCGACCGGAAGACGTGGGTGCTTATTAACAAGGATCAGACTGTGTACCTAGCTGGTCTCATGTAAACATGAGCGCTACTGATGATTCAATGTTCGCTATTATCAGGCATTATTTTGATGCCGGACATACATTTGAGGTGATACTTATATGCTGTCACCGTTTCATGACATCACTATGAGTATGCGCACTTTGAAGACACGTTTAAAAGAGCAGTGTTGTACAGAAGAACTGGCTCCGTTGTTTTCTTTCGTGTGACTTCTTCTGCTTATGCTGCTTCTTTTTCTTTTGTTTAATGACGGTTGGCAAACAGTCTCTTTACGGACAGTGCGTCCAATCAGCAACGATCCTTTGTTTTCTGATTTGCGTTTGTGTTTTCTGTCAATGTGTTGTGTTTTCTGTTAATGAGTTGTGTTGTCTGATTTGCGTTTGCGTTTTGCACTTACAAGCGTACAAAACCCTTGGTTAAGGTTAGATTAAGCTTAGCTAAATATTGAGTATGAAAAATATGAAGCATGAGACAGGAGACACTTTTCCAAACCATGCCAAGTGTTTTAGTAGCTTTACCCAGAAAGGTTACAGTCATGTGCTTTGGACGCCCTGTGACTTCTGTGCAGTATAAAAAGGTGTCATGTTCCTGGACTGGAAGAAAAATATGCTAGCAACGTGTTTCCCTAAATATATTTGGCATTGCAAATTAGTAGACTATAAATGCATTTTTGGCAGTTGCACATGCACATAGCAACACAAGCAACCTACGCTGCAGCTTTGTACTGTATACATTTACAGCTTAGAAGTCCCTCTATCTTACAAATCTGTAGGGGTTTCTCAGCCTGGCTCTATGCTGCAACAGCACTTCTAGATTTCCAAATAAATGCATCTCGGTTGTGGATTTGCAAAGCTGTACCTGTGCAGCATGACGTCCAAAGTGGGACAGTGCAAAGTGAGATTTCTATATTTCTATTTCTGTTTTGGACCTGATACTTTTGTTATAGGAAATGTTCTTACCTGAGGATGATTTCAGCAGGAGAGGGGGCAGACACGGAGGAAAACAGGAACCAGTGAGGGGAAGAGAAAAACAAGAGAGAGAGACAAGACAGCATTTTGTTAGATTATTAAATTCTGAACTCCAAGCTCTCTGAAACAATTACAGTTGTTAGACCAGACTCTACTTCTATTTTCAGGACATTTCCCATCGCCAAATGACTTAAATAATTAAATGTGAAACCTAGATTCATCTGTGACAGGGCAATTTAATGCCAGTGTATTTTACATCAATACATCACTCTGAACATAGCAGGATTCGCCAAACACTGCAGTATACAACCGGGCAATAAATGGATAAAAAATGGAAACCTATGATGGCTATATTTACAGGCATTAGCTGGGAGCGAGAGGGATGAATGTGCTCACTGCTTTATGTTCACTGTGACAGGGACAGACCCAATGAGGCAATGTCTTGTTTGAACCAATCAGGTGTGATGAAACACAGGAGCACTAGAATCTATTGACCATAATTGCTCTGTCTGGCTTGTGTCAAAACCTAAGACGTGTGTGTGTGTTGTAAAGGACAGAATAAGACAGAGAGAAAAATAAATACAGAGAAATTATTTTCACCACTAAAATGCAAAATGACAGAGAGAGAAATGTGAAGAGCGAGAGACACAAGAATTGTTCAGTGTCTGAAGTGAGACAAATGGGCTGTATATCCAAACTAGACATTCACAGTGGACTGAGAAATTCACTTGCTTCTTCTCGTTCCTCTCCAGAATATTTACTTGCTTTTTCATCTCCTCAAAATATTTCACACTTAATGTCATTGCGCCTGCTCTCACTCTGCATGCCTCTCTTGGCGCCCCCTTTCAGTCCCTCTTTTGCTAAGGCTTACTCGCCCTCCCTCACTCCACTACTGCTCTCTCTTTCTCACTGTGTGTCACTCTCTGTATTTCTCTAGTAGTCATTCAAATTGTCTACACTTCTAAAACTTGTGGTCGCTCTGTGTGTAGCGTAGCGTTATTTACATTTCCCCCAGGATATCACTGCTTATCGATTCCGGCCCTGCTCGCATCTGTTCTGAAAGTTTTGTAAGTGACATCTTATCATTACCCTGTGTGTGTGTGTGTGTGTGTGTGTGTGTGTGTGTGTGTGTGTGTGTGTGTGTGTGTGTGAATGTGAGATGCCTTATCGTTACTCCAAATGTGTATGTGTGTGGGTCTTATCATTACCATCTCTCACGGGCCTCTGCCGTCCAGAAATGTTAACAGCCCTGTGCTTGTTTGAGCTGATCAAGGCAATGTAAAGCTCTGAACATATACAGTATTAAATGAAGAGAACAAATGTGTGTACAAAACTGCCATTTCTGCCTACAACTGTGTTTGTATATGCACCAGAAACTCAAAATATCTGCCCTTGAATGTGTTACTTTACAAGTGTGTGAGTTTTTGCCCATAACACACTACCAGAAATGCTTGATCAACACTAGCCTCTGAGCTTGGCAGAGGAGCTGATCACAAGCGGATATTGCTGTATTCAGACAGCCACCAACATGTCTGATGTCCCAAAAAAACAACAACTGCTGTCAGTTTGTCTGAACACACCTCTCATTCAGACCTCTCCTGTTCTTTATAGGCAGCTGTTTTTGAACACAAGGAGAGAGAAGAGGGAGGAAAGGAGACATCAGCAAGAACACTCCAAAGTATGTGGAGTTTGAGAGTTCCCATTTCTCTTATAATGAATGGATTTCTTTTGATTCAGCTTTCCCTAAAAAAGTATAACAACATTTGAAAGTACAAGGTCTATATGGAAATCTGTAAGAAGGGGGGGTGGGGGGGGGGTCACCTTCTCCTTTTCCAGTAGGACAGTGAGTTAAAAAAGAAAATCAAAAACACTATAAAAACCTCGGCTCATGAAAACATCTGGACTTTTCACCCAACCCACTCATTTAGAAGTACATTCATTCAGAGGCTCTAACTCACTCTGAAGCAGTAGAACAAGTGTACATGTACAAACTGTATATATCAGACACGAGTTGGATTCTTGTAGAAAAATGCATGCTTGAGAAAACGCCTAAATCCAGAGCAGTTTCTATCGTCCAAAGAGAGATTCAACTGCTATTCAAAGTTGAGTTGAAAATAACTCATAGTAAGCACATCACTCTTCAATACAATACAGTTTGGTTTTTCATTGTTTAAAGCTTCAGTTTCAAAAGCCCAACATGAAAAGTTTAAAACAAAATTGGTTATTGTGTGCAGCAAAAAAGTAAGGTAAATAAGGTACAACCACAAGCAAAGAAAGCCTTATTGCTCTTGGCATCATGTTTATAATCAGCACCTGATTACTTCCTGGTTTTGGAAACCTTTTCAGCTGCTGTTGACCTATCAGGACTGATTTTTGGCTTTAACAACTTCCTGTGGGAATTAATGAGCAATGCAGCAAACAACGGCCAAATAAGAAAGCTGAAAGGCCTTTTGTTGTTCCTAAGGTCATTAACCCCAATCACAAAGTGCCCTGGTATGCCCCCATGTGTGTTCTTCTATGTGTGTATGTGCGTGTGTGTGAATGAGAGAGAGAAAAACTGTGGTATATATTCTTTGAGAGGATGTTGCAGGCTCTGGTCTAAGAAGTCAGAATGAATGCATTCCTTTTACACAAGCACACAGGCACACACTTGCCTCTCTTTTCTATATAACACACACACACGCTGTAGACATACACACATACAGGGGTAACTGATCTGTGAGGAATCTCGGGTGTTGCTGCCACTGTGTGAAAGCATGTGTTTTCTGTGTGTAGTAAGCAGTGGGTCAGGGGCCTGTGTCAACATCCCATTGGTAACAGCTAGCTAATATATACCTACACTTATGGAACTACATGCCTCCGCCATTTCTCTCCCTTTACTCTCTGTTTAAGTTTGTCTGTCTCTCTTGTCTAAACTAACTACATATCCATGAAACGCTTCTCAGTCTCTTTCTCACTAAGGACTTTCTCACTTAAAATATTTTAATTGAAATATCAGTTCATAAAATGTTTTGTAAGGTATATATATATATATATATATAGATTATGATTTTTTACATGTCACTTTGCATTAGTTTGTCCCAAAGTTGTGACCGGATGCAATGTAAAATCTCTAACTAAAGTTTTAACACAAAATTTGCTTCCTGAGTGTTTGAAAGCACTTTCTGGTGTGTGTGTGTGTGTGTGTGTGTGTGTGTGTGTGCTGTACTTTAGTGACATTAGAAAAGCTAAATTGCCCTGTATCACTCAATGAAGGGTTCAAGTGGTCTGTAATTTTGTAAAGGCCTGGACTTAAGGCGCTGGTGGTGTGTGTGTGCTGTTTGCAAGGCTGCCTCTGTTGGAGTATGTCTGTATGTGTGCATTTGTGAGTGGTCAACAATGCCTTAAAGCGGATGGGAAAGTGCTTCCATTATGGTGTCTGATGGCTTCAACTGCACACTACACAGCATGATGGGCTGAGAGAGGGAGAGAGAAATGGTGTGACTGTGTGATCGCGTGCAAACTAGTGAGTAATGAAAGCCAGGTGTGTGGACTTGTAATAGTGAGGAAAACTGAGGAAGACCCCTTGCTGCTGTAACTGTGTTCTGTCTCTCACAGGTCAGGACACACACACACACACACACACACGGTGGTCTGTTTCTTTCATTATCACTGTTAATCGGCTGACCCCCACACTACACCGGTAAAGACCTTTGACAATAGACCACACAACCTCTCAACACACACATACACACACACACACACACACTTCAACAATCAGAGTAAAATATGACATGCAGAAAGCCTTTAAATCATGCGTGACACACACACACACTCTACCCCAACATTTTTGCAAGTTCCGCCCTCCCTTCCACCATCAAGATAAATGCACTCCTTTCTCTCATTTCATTCCTCAACAAGGCCCTCCTTTCTGGCCTCATAGACACATACAATAAAGGACACACACAGAAAAGCAGCTTGGACTACTAATTTCCTCCTATAATCATGACCAGAATTATGTACTGTAGCTGCCATAATCCACTAGAGAAACATAGAGACATTTTGTGAATATCACCTCAACTTTCCAAGTGAGCCTTAAACATCCTCTGTCACAATAATAGGCGGCATAAAGACTGCACATATCGCTCATCAATCATTCACTCATACAAGTTACTCCCAAAACAGCTGGCAGCACATTTTCACACAGTGACTGCATTTAAATACTGGAGTGTGTGTGTGTGTGTGTGTGTGTGGGGGGGGGAGCAAACACAAAGTACAGTGGAAAAAGCTAAAAAAGACCCGAAGCCATCAAGTCAAATAAAGTGATAACTGTCATTATCTGCTGTGGAAGATGACTCAATCATCGAGACTTTCATCAGCCTTCATTGTTCATGTCTGTTCCTCCCACAACTCTTTTCAACCAAGTTCTTCCTGTCTCTCTGATAACGCTTTATGCTTCTTCCTTTTGTGCGTCATTTATTATTTTCTGTTTTTATTTTCCTTTTTTTTCTTGTAGTTTGCCCCTACATTTCCGTTTTCATCTGTGCCATCTAAGGATAGCATTGGAATCAGACATGGAGTCATCGCATAACAGGAAAGAGGCATCCTAAGACTGTATTCTTTTGTTAGGCAAATTGGCCTACAGATATCTGCAAAATGGGTGGGTTTTTTAAGAATGATTGTCCAGTTGTTGATATAAAAATAAGTGGTCTAGTGTATTTTCCTCTATGCAGTTAAACAGGCGAGTGTCAATGGATGTCAACAGAAAATTTACAATATTCAGTAACAAATGAAGGTTGCTGCTGTCAAATCTGTGCAGCAAAAGTTCAAAAAAGGAGGAGCAGCTGAACTGCCTGCTTCATCTGACAGTGCAGAGACTGTTTTCGAGTCCTATTAGCCATTAGAGTGCTGGACCTCGTCTGAGAGGGAAGCTAACCAAGATGATTAACAGTTTAAACTCTCATTTAACACACAGAGATAGACCTGGTCATGGCCCTCTTCACTTTGCTCCCTCTCTTCCTCTTCCACTCCCTTTGAGGCTGAGTAATATAAAGTTCATAGCCCAGTGGCTTAATAGATGTATTAATATAACCAATGGGCTTCTGAGAGCATGAAATTATCTTTGAGCAATGAATTAAAGCCTTATTGATCGTCTGTAAGGTACTCACTACATAGACATTTTGGAACATGCTTTGCTGACTGACTGATTGTGCGGAGGAATGACTGAATAAATGAATGGATCACTAGCTGGGTGGATTGGATGAAGGAATGAATTACCTATTCAGCATGAAACACAACAAGTTTTCCCTGTAATTTCTGTTTCTGTTAATCGCTCAAAGTGAACACCAATTAACTCATGAAACTAAGGCACAGCTGAATAATAACCACTAATTATAATTCAACCACAGAAAGGCAATTTGTTTTCTTGTCCCCATAGTGCCAACAATGACATTTTCTTTAAACCTACAAGAGCAAACACTAAATTAATTTGTTTTAAATTCTTCATGCAAATACAGTATAAAGTCCCCTTTGCAAATATTTTATAGAAACTATTTTTTGTTCATCACTTAAAAATGTTTTTGGACACTGATGAATTTATAACGTGCTCCATGTGCTTGTAAATTACAAGCAGAGCTTGATTTGATTATTACTTCTGCACAATCTAGAAGATTATACTTCATAGTATTTTTCAGGCAACAAAGAACAGAACAAATCCATCTCCAGGGCATGAGATCAGTAACATACTGTAGATCTATTCTGTTCTAATTTGGACAATACAATGTTTTTTTAAAAGCCATCGTATGGTCAAGCTTTCTAAATAGTTGTTGTTCTGTATACAACATGAAAAGACAGATCAACATGAAAAAATAATTCTGTGGTGCTGCCCCAAGAGTGTCAGGCACTTTAATGTCAACTTCAACAAAGTGTATAGTCTCTCTGTAGACCCTCTAAAGGACACACACACCTATGTGCTAACAGTGGCAAGAGGATTGCTTTCCTTTGAAAAAACTAAAACACAAAAACACCCTTTCCTTTGATGAAGCTTTTCAATTATTACATTCCATTTCAGACAATTTTAAGGCTGTCAGAACTATAATAAATCCTCCACTGAATAACAACTTTTAAGAGAGAAAGATACAAAGAAAAGAGGGAAGAACAGAGGAAATGAAGAGGAGATAGAGAAAGAGACAAAGAAAAAGTGTGTAGGTGACCAATAAAAAGAAGGGGGAATTAACAGAGAGAGAAACAACAAATTATACATTCTGTTGAAGAAAAAGGCAGAGATATAAGCTGCTGAGAATGAATCATCATTTCGCCACTTGTTTTTATGTAATGATGGATGAGGATCTAACCCAGTCTGTAGCCAGATCAAACTTAAGATACTATAAATTTTAGGAACATTGTACAGGTTTAAATGTTGAAATCTAAACTCAAACGTTCAGGAAGGCATAGAGACATTTATGTTTACTACAAAGAACAATGGCATGTAAAGCACATTTGAACTGGCACTATATTTTAAACAGTTGTTTTGATGCTAAACTTTTTCCAGCAAAATCTATGAAATGATTTCCCTGACATGCTGTCTTTCCATACTTGCTGGTTTACTTAAACATTCCTCCCTGATTTCGAATGAAGTCCCAGTGTGACTAGGCAACCTTGATCTACAATCTGCCTGCATATTGTTCTCTTAACAATAATAGGCTAAATATAGATCTCAGCTCCCACTTCCCTTTCATCCTTCAGATAAGAGAGACCCTCTCCTTCTCATTTTCTCTCATTATTCAAATTACCTTTTCCATTTTTTATTACTTTCACAGGATAATCATCCGAGGAGAAGTTAGTTGGGTTGGAGGTAGGAGGATGTTATTAAGAGTTCTCCTCTTCATAGCTACACACACACACAGACAAATCTAGATATGCTTCCATACACAAATATGCATATACAAAATGAATCGTTCTGATTTATTTTACATACCATAACCACACACAAACACCTATACATGAGTACTGATACACATCATAATACAGTTGATATAAACAACATAGTCTGCACATAAACAAAAGGAAACATGTTCAGACAAGATCTATTCTCACAAACACGTACGTTGGCACAAACACACTATAATTATTCTCTGTACCTTTTCTTCCACTCAACTCTCTCTTTGCACGTTATATAGCAACAGTGTAACGCTTGATTATTGCCAATTTGCCCCTCTATATATTTCATCATTGTCCATTCCTCCCATGACTCCCCATTTGTGCCTATCTCTCTCTCTCTCTCTCTCTCTCTCTCTCTCTCTCTCTCTCTCTCTCTCTCTCCCTCTCTCTCTCTCTCTCTCTCTCTCTCTCAGATACTTGTCTCTGTCTACTTATTTTACTCTCTATTTTACTCCAAAGAAAGCCGAGTGTTTGACTAAGGCTATCTGATTGTAAATCTCCTTTCCAAACACACATTCTCACTTTGTTTACTCCCCTGCCTTCCTGACTGTCTGGATGTTTGAATGTTGCCTGCCTGTCTGTCTCTTGGCCTGACGGT
Source organism: Nannoperca obscura (assembly GCA_036024295.1). Taxonomy (NCBI): domain Eukaryota; kingdom Metazoa; phylum Chordata; class Actinopteri; order Centrarchiformes; family Percichthyidae; genus Nannoperca; species Nannoperca obscura. The sequence goes on from JAVQJL010057027.1 coordinate 12,763, forward strand.
CCACCTGTCTCCCTCCCGACTGTCACAGTGTCTCTCTGTATGTCAGCCCCGCTCTATCTCGCTACTGCTGGATTTAGTTAAGCCTTTTGTTTAACATTAGCACAGGAAGACAATCAAAAACCACTTTCTCTTGGTCAGGAAACCAACATAAACACACACAAAGCCACAGAAAAACATGCGTGCCAATAGGACACACACGCACACACACGCTTGTAGCCATACCAGCCAGCAGTAGATTGACACAGTAACAAAGCCAGAGTTCATAAACAAAGAGGCCGTTTGTTTGGACTGTTCAGGGCAAAAAGATGGAAAGCCTATAAATGACTTGGCTCCAGAGGAGGTGAGGTGAAAGGTCAAGTGTTTTAGTCTTTTGTGTGTGTGTGTGTGTGTGTGTGTGTGTGTGTGTGTGTGTGTGTGAGTGTGAGTGTGAGAGAGAGAGAGAGAGAGAGAGAGAGTTCATCAGCTGTGGTGGTCTTTAAGTCATTCACTCCACACAATACACTCCACCGCCCCCTATTCATTTTCATTTGACAGTAAAACGCACATACACATGCAATCTTAAAGTCCAAAAAACACACACTGACACTGCCCTCCAACCATACACACACACACACTTACACCAATCTGCTTATTGTCTTTTCTAAAGTTTTCAGAAATGATCATGAACATTCAATTAGTTAATGGAGTAAGTAGCAAAGCGACAGTGACACACTAAGACCTAGAAAGGTTAAACTGCTTGAATCCCTTCAACTATTTGAATTTTACTTTGTTGTAGTTATGAATTCAAGTCCATGAAGTGGAAAATTGTTTTCCCAATTTTCCAGGGAAAGAAAAACAGCTCAAGAGTAAAATTACCTTTCCTCCACACAACAGATTCAAAAATATTGTATAGATATGAATAAGTTAATATCTATTCAGTGAAAACTGCTGCTGTGTTTGAGAAAAGTAGAAAAAGAGATGGTACAATACACAAGTATAAAACAGAACCATCAAACCCCCCCAAATAAAACCCTAGATGTTGCTTTGTCATTACAAATTCTGTTTTACTTTTAAATTCATGTGCTGCTATTGTTAAAAAGTATGCAAACAATGTTTATTTTGTTATCATTTATCCTCTCTCTCCAACATTTCTCCGTTTGACTTCCTGTCTCCGTCTACATGTTACTCCACAGTCACTCTTTCCCTCTTTGTGTTGATACAGTCGTTTTCCTCACACTCAAAGATACAGGTTTTAGATTTATAGTTATTTCCTCTTTCCTGGTAGTCTTTAGGAAAGTGAGAGTTAACAAGTTCAGGTTAAAGAAGATCAGAAACAAAAACGAAATGAGACTAAGGGAGTGGAAGGGGCTGAAGGGTATCAGACATCAGAGTAGATATCCAGACAGAAGGAAAAAATCATACATGTGTCAAATTGAGACCTATATATGAGGATGGTGACATTCCCAATAGTATTTTAGATAAGTTCAAATGCTGAAGAAGAAAAACATTCAGATGATGAGTTCCAATTCAGACAAAAAGGGAAAAAAGTGGGGAGCACAAAAGAAAAATGACAAGGTGTATCGCATCGCCGGGGTTTGTACGCTCTTGTCTCTCAGCGTGAGGAAAATGAGGGAGAAGTTAAAACAGAGACAAAACTGCGGGGAGGAGAAAAGGAGCGAGCAGAGAGGAGAGGGAAGTCAGGACAACGTAAAGAGACAAGGTGACGAGAGAGGGGGGAAAAAAAGGCATGAGTGCGATGTTTGAAGATGAGCAGTGTCCCTTGGTGACTCTCGCTCCCGCTCTCCTTCGCCTCTGCTGCCAAATTAAACGAGGATGGAACAGAGCGATGGGAGGGAGGAACAGGAGCGGAGGGGAGAAGGGAGGGGTTGTAAGTAGGCCTGGCACCCTGCTGTGACCCCATCAATCAACACATATATAGACAGACAGACACACATACACACACACACACACACACACATACACGCACGCACAGGGGTATGCCCCCCTACCACTAATGAGCTATTTACACAGAGGGTTGTTTGTGTGCATTTTGGCATAGCTATTTGGATGTGCACTCAGAAATTCTCATTCAAACACACACAAGGGATCATGCACAGAAAGGTGTAGTCAAAAAAAAACATTCTAATGCAAAAATAAACCTACAGTTATTACAAGTTCTTGTGCAAAATCTGTATGTGTGGGCGGCAAATATAATCAAATGATATGTATCTAGGCTGCAAATATCATCTTTAAAAGTACAAACGAATGCATTCACCCGCAATCACATACGTGCAAAATCTTGCTTTTGTCCAGCAGTGTGTTTTGTTTTTCCACTGGACGTACAGTTTGTCCGTACATTTGTGACAGACATAGATGGTCGAGTAAAATCCTTCTCCATCCTCCACCTGTTCAGAGCTCCATTTGTATAATTGAGAAGCAGCTGGCTGATGGCTGTACTGTACACACAGGCGCATACACACACACACACACAGTGTCCCCGATGCTCACTACCGACGCAAAAGTAAAAGCTGAAGAGCTGTTAGTGAAACAGTATAGTAATCTCAGATTTTCTGTCTATGTTCAGTTACATCTCTATCTCCTCATTCAGTTCATTTAAAACGAATTTGCTTGATGAGTCGTCATGCAAATCTCTGTACTTAAAAATAACAATGATTGAAATATAATTAATATTGTTCCACAGGGTAACATGATTATCTATAGAAGTAATGCTGTGTCTGTATTAGTTTATGTCTGCACTTTATTTTCTCTGCATTGGAGCGTCAGATTTGCTTGCAGTATCCTTCTATCCTATTTCCATAGTACACGTGCCTCTTGACCTTGTTTAATAGGATTCAAGAGACACATATGCACACAAATCACACACACACACAGATATGCCTTGTCTTTGCCGCTCAGGAGATGTTTCATAAAATTAACAGTTTAATGGATTCACATTAACTTATATTAGGATTATATTAATAAAATACCAGTTTCTACACTTCAACACCCACACACTTAGATGCATAACCTATGTAGGCAGGGATATATATATATATATCAATAATTAAAGGCACACATGCAGACAAATATACCCATCCACACACATACACAGGTGAATACATAAAAAAAAAAACCATTTGTTTCTACACACACAAATGCTTGGCTGTGTATAACATTGGCATTTAAATGATCTCGATTAAGAGAAAATGAGCTCAGGTCGTATGCACCTTTAATGATGCATGGCAAGTTAAAAGCAAATTTTATTGAGTATTTTATGATAAGGTCAGTTGGGCAACCAAAGGCGGTTCAACCACATTAAACAGGAATAAATCCAGCCTCAAGCACTATATTATAAATGTATTGTTATGCTTATTACAAAAATATGTTGATGTAATCATGTTGGTCAATACCTGGAAATATGAGTAAAAGCTTCCCCACCATTTTCACAATATGCTTCCAGCAATAAATGCAAAACATTAAACACTGAGATAAAAAGTCAGACATTTATCCCCAACAATGTCAGAACTACTGCAGAACATCATATGTGTCAGCCCACACAAACTGTAATACACAACACAAAAGGGCTGGGAAAACAGGGGTATGAAAAGAAAAGTGAAAGGCAGATATTTTCACACACACACAAACAAAGAAAGAGACACGCAGAGAAAAAGAAAGCTCCACACAACTTTCCAAGACAAAAGGGAGACTGACTTTGACAAATGGCTATTCTGAAACCAGGACAGCAGTTTGAGCTAGCACAGACAGACAAACCCACTGTGTTTATGTGTGTGGCAGAAAAAAAAGGCTTTGCCCTGGATAAAAACTGAAGCACCCAGTCAGCAACATGACCAATCTACTGGCACTGCTTTGAAAAGCTGACAGGACCACACACACACACACACACATGATTCAATACTTTGACTTTCCATTGTTCCTGATCTATTTTGTTTGGATGTGTATCCATATCTGTGCTCCAAAAAACTCAATTTTACAAGCATCTGCAAGAAAAACCTCTTATTCACACTCTTTTCCAATTGATGCATACTGATACATGGACATAAGGCTCTGTCCCAGGGTCAAGAATCATTATTGCAGGATTGACATGTAGAACAAAACTTCAGAGAGAGAGAGACAAGCGACACTAAATCATAAGAGCATTTACATCCCACAATTGTCACTTCAGCTTCCCCTGCTGTCTTGTTGTTACGGAGACTCACAGTGACACTTATTGAACTTTTCTATGAGTACATGAAGGACCATTATGGCATTTGCACTCCATTGAGTCTAGGTATTTCCACATGAATTACTCCGTGTGCTACAAACCAGTCCAAAGAGATGGCATCAATCCATTCAATTACATCAGCTGTGTTCATCTTTGAGTAATAGAGGGAGTTTGGGATTTAAGGTTAGTACTGAACTTTCTGCAAAGAGCCCATTATATGCATCTGAATAACAAACATGCACTGACTGTACATAGTATACTCAAGTGTATGTCAATGTCAATGTATTTGTTGTATATTTTTTCAGCAGAGAAAAACTCAAACACAGTATATAGTAGGGTGCATGTGTGGTGTACAGGAAGGGGGGGGGGGGGGGGGTCAAAGGAGTAAAAAAAACATAATGATAAACCAAAATTGTTTGGTATATGGGATATTAATTAAAAA
>JAVQJL010057072.1:0-10344 GCA_036024295.1 Nannoperca obscura
CGCGCCCCGCGCCGCGGGCCCGCCCCGCCCCCCCCCCCGCCCCCCCCCCGCAGGCGACACACCCACTGCCCAAAGGCTGAATCCTAAAAATGTACCAAACACAGCAAAAGAAGAAAACACGGGTCTGACAGGGTCTCTGACATGGCCACACACTTCTAGTGGGTCATAGGTGAGGATGGATTTCTTCTTTTTTTCCGAGACTCCTACTCGTTATGCCTTTTAAAGCTCATGGTAATGAAGGTTTGTTGTTATCCCAGAAAGCACAACTCTATATCAGTGACGATCAGGCTGATAGGCTCAGTCGTCCCTGTAATCCTTTCATCCATTCCGGCTTTTGTTGCTCAAACTGAAACATGATTATGCAAGATCATATTTCGTAAACCGGTGATTGCTTCCAACTGCCACGCTGGATAAAAGTGATGTCAGCTGATATGACCAATGTAAAGATCCACACTGAAAAGGGACTTTTTTTTTTTGTTCAAATGTAAATCTGTAATCAGCGAGAGCTCCGTCACGTCGTTCAGAGTCATTGTTTTCCTTCTTTCTAACCCGTAGACCTCATTTCTGAATGTAACATTTCATAACGATGTTATTTATTTTAATGTGAAGCCCTGGTTGGCAATGATCTGTTGTTGTTTGTTTTATTTCCTGTAAGTAGTTTTAAGTGTCTTTATTTATTTCAATGTGAGAGAATAAGCTCTTTACTGCCCCAACTTTACTCAAACTTATTTAGATACGTAAAGAAATGTTTTACTTTGTGTACAGTGTTCAGTGTTGTATCAGATTTCTGGCATGTTCTTCTGCAGCACACAGAAGCATCTTTGTTAAATCATTTTTTGGTGTATTCATATTACCCACTGCACATGACATGTGTTTGCTGACCGTGGGCTAATGTTTCCTCTTTAGCACTCTGTTGTTTTCATAAGATGTGCAGTATACCCTTTAACATCCACTATCTGTGCTACCATGTGGCTGTCAAGTGAACGTTTGTCTATTTACTTGAATTTTTAAATGGATGAGAAGTGGTGGACTTGTCATATAGCAGGATCACAATAAAAATACAAATACTGAACAGTGTTTAAAGCGTGTATGTGTGTGTGTGTGTGTGTGAGCTCATCTCGTGCCCATTTGGCTTCTTATTTTATTTTTCACATGCTTTGTTTCTTATTTTATTCCGTTTTTTTATTCAGAGGATCAAGTCTTGGCTCTGAAGTCCTGTCCTCGTTGTCGTTAGTCTTCATTTTGCACTCAGATTAGATCAAATTCAAGTTAGACAGTTTCACAAAAATTAAGACTAAGCTCATTTTAAGACGGCTGTTTCCATGGGAAGAATCAGTGGCACCAAACGACAAAAAAAGAGCAAAACATGGCTCGTAATTTGTGGTTTGCCAACAATGTTGTGGAGTGAACAATGGAAAGAGTTTTTAGTGGCAAATCACATTAAGAGAACACGGCTCGCTGTTGCTATTACAATGTAACTGAGCCACTATTATTAACACCTGTGCTCGTACTAATTTGAGTCCAAATGTCTGCTGTGAAAAAGAGCATTGACACAGTTCCAAATGAATTGCAAGGAATTTTTTTCTTTTTTTTATCTGGCACACGAATGCCACCATGTGATCATCTGCTAAAACAAAAGAAGAAAGGTCATTTAGTGTGGGAGCCGTGCCTTTACATTTGTTCTTAATGCAACCGTCCATTTGGGATGAAGCGCATGAAATACATCAGCGTTGTTTTTGGGTGAAATGCCCCTTAAACAAAAATGTCTGCCACTAATCAAATCTTTTGTGCCTGTGTCATAGACTAATGAGCCGAGTTCGGTCTACCTTCTCCTCCAATAAAGCACAGTGTACTCAGGAATCAGTGACATAATCAGCTCATTTAGTTTAAGGAATACCAGCGGCTCAGGCGTGCTCTTCCTTCCAGAAACTGTTTAAAATATTACTCTCCGGTACAGTCCGCTAATTCTGGGTAATAAGGAGCACTCTGTTTCAAATATCACCACCGGTGTGGCACCCTCTGTTGAGTTCCTTAATGCAAAATTATGCAGTCATCAAATTAAATGTGAGTTTTAAAACCTGGTAATTCTGCAGCTTAATGGTCCGGCTTCTTTCAGACTTCAAATAAAACAATTCACTGTAATGTGGTTGACAATTAAAAAGTTCAACCACCTTTATCGTGACAAACTTTGACGAGGGACAAGGATCCATGCGCTCCGTTAATTGGATCTCTAAGGGATCATGTGGGATGAGGGAATTTTTAAAGAACCACTTTAGGCTAATCAATGAAAAATCTGAAAATGTACGTGGAAAACCTTTCTGAATCTCAAAGCCTGTAATCGAGTTAAAGCTTTTATCTGCCTCCATGGATAATGTGCATTTAGTTTATGATGTTAAATGCACATCGCGTCTGTATATCTTACCAACAGGAATTGGTAGTTAAAATCTAGCCCAAAGCATTGACTTGACATTTTCAGCCAGAGATTAGAGCCTCAGGATTGGGAAAGCAAGTCGGCACGTTAGCTGCTTCGTGCAAGATATTATCAGTGGCTAGTGGAAACAATTTAATGGTAGATTTGATGTTGTTTAAAAACCTCTTGGATATATTAAATGAAGACGAGAAGACCTATATTTGTATTGCTTTTGTATAGCTGTTAATTTGTGGGCAAGAGGTGCTGGTAGGTGGATTTTGTACCTTTTGTACATTTTGACATTATGCTAGGCTAAGCTATGCTAAGCTAAGCGGCTGTAGCTACATATTTAGTTACTGTATATATATGAGAGTGGCCTCGATCTTCTCATTTAACTCATGGCAAAAAAGTGAAAGGAGCGAATTAAAAAAATATTAAACTATTCCATTAAAAATAACAATAAAAAAAAAAAGTTGAAAGAATAGAGAGCGAAGGACAAATCTGAACCAGAAAGACACTGACCACCGTCCTCTTCACTCCACTGGACCTTTAGAAACTAAACATCTCACCATCGTCACGTCTTGTTAGTTCTAGACAGAGGAGACAACACAGTTTAGCCAAACTCCACGTTTCAATGGATGAAATCATCTTTTATTTGGATAGTTTGCCAAGCAACTTGACGAAGATAAAAAGGCAAGTTTGAACAATACAAGACTCCATGTGTCAATGCAAAGTGTCAGGCAAATTCGAGATGAGTCGCCGGAATACTGAGTGAAACGAGTGCGGTTCCAGACACCAGTCGCTTAAAGGGCCTTAAAAAGTTCATATACTTTTTTCTTTTTTTTTCTCCTTCATTATCTCTTATCAAAGTAGAAATATAACAAGCTCTCTTACTCTAGGTCCAGTTTTCCAAAAGGTGTTGCAGCTCTGAGATCAGTTAGGCTTAAGGGATGCTCTGATTGGAATATTTAACAGTTCCCAAAAAATGTAATGAGTAAACTGGCAAATAACCAATTAGACGCCGAGTTACGCCAGTAATGCATTTGTATCATCAGCTTGAATACCAGGATATGCCAATGCACCATTTAGCTGAGTACCAAGCTGTTTATTAGATTTCTTTCAGTTTTATTGGAAGTTAGTTCCACAACTGAAGACCAGAAATAAATGCTCAACGCTGTAATGAACTTGGCAATAAGTAGCGAGCACAGTGCGGTCAGGGTCAGTCAGAGTTTGGTCATGGGTATGTGCAGGCTGTTCCACGGGCCCATCCATAGTTCCTCCTCATCCGACTGCGTTCTGTCACTCGGGCACTCCAGCGGCTCCCTCGCGACGAGTCCGTCGTCGTCGTCGTTCCCGCCGTCCACCTTCGACTCCGTCTCGCCTTCTCTCAACCCGCGTCCCTCCGCAGTGCTCCGAGGCGGCTCCGGGTTCGATTTGGACGCCACGCTCTCAGTGCCCACGTTGCCGGTGCCGGTTGAGCCTAAAGAAACGCTGGATTGTCGCGTGTCAAACGCATTCAGCGTTTTGTTGTTGTCGGTGTTAGAGAAGGTGGGTGCGGCCGTCGCAGAGGCGGCCGGACTCCGGAAGGTGCTCAGCGTGTTGCACCGGACGCCTGTTCTGGGGCTGTTCAGCGGCGCTCGTTCCTCCAGCGTGGCGGCCATTTTGTCCAGTTTTTTAAAGTGCTTGGCGAGCCGCGAGCTGAAGACGGGGGACGTGAGTTTGAGGTTGTTGTTCGTGTTGGTGTGCGCGGGGCCCGCGGCGTTGACTGTGCGCCGGGTGCGGATGATGGAGCCATTCTGGGCCACGTAGATGCTGCCGTTAACGTTAGCATGGCTGTTGAGGGTGGAGGGTACGCGGCTGCGTTGGGTCTCTGGCAAGCTGTCCTCACCGGTGGAGCTGGTCTCGTACTCCCGGTCCACCACCAGCTTGATCCGACGTTTTTTGCTGGCGTGCTGGAAAAACACACAAATAGCATGTCACTGAGAATTCATGGGTTTTCTTTAAGAAAGATTCGCCATTTTGTGCTTATAAAGGCCCCTCCTGGGAGAAAACACAAGGACACTGGGTGGAAATTTGATCGGGGTTGCTTAACTCCCGTGTCTCGCCAAAAACGATTTAACTTCATTTAAAGTTTTTGTTGAACTTTTGCCCCAAACCTCTTTTAAAACATTAAGAGGGGATCTCTTCTCAGAAAGATTAAGAGCAACCAATACTTCGTTCAATGTACATATGGGCATGTGAGCAGTGTTTTAAGGCGGACTTGAAAAAATGTGAACCTATCCTTTAACACCAGCCTGAAAGCAATGTTTCACTGTGACCTCTCCTGCTTTAAAAGACACAAGCCTGAGCATATTTCTGCTGCAGGAAGGTGAGAGGTGAGACCACCAGAGGTCAGGAGAAACAATACTTTCAAACACATGTTAAGATTTTCTTGACTTTTCTTTTTTTACCTCTCAAGATGTTTGTCCTGTAAAAACCTGTAAAAGTAGCACTTTCATTCCCACTGCAAACACAGCAAAGACCGGCCCGTGCAGCAGCGTTTACTCCGATTCCCTGCGGCCTTTTTCATCGTGTGGCGCTTCGAATTTCAACAAGAGAGAGAGCACAGTGGAGATGCTTTTAAAAATATACAGATTGACCCCCCGTAATGGATGTGACTCTTCATCACATAACACACTGTATGACAGTAAAACCTCCTCTTTGTTAGCTCAGAGTAAACACTGCTGTGCGCGCACACTGTTTGGAAGACGAAAAGGGTAGTGACTAATAACTGGCCTGCTGTTACACAACAAAACCCGCAGTTTTTCCATTTAACCTTGATGGTATGGAAGAAAGAATACGTTCACCATTACAAAGAAAACATATTTTTCCCTGCAGACAACAAGTAGCGGAAGAACTGAGTGACGGGGGGAGAATCACAGACACAGAGGAAGAAATGACAAGCAGAAAAGGCTCGAGCGAAACCTTGAGTGCAACAAAGAGAGGTCAGTGAATCACAATCTTTGAGCGGCGGCGGAGAAATAAGCAGCTGGAAGTGGAGCTTTCAGGAAGGGAAAATGAGACAAGTCGGCTCAGGAGTCGACCACTTGAGGAGCATCAGAGCGGTTATAAAGGAATAACCGACAGATGAAGGAGGAGGAGAGCAGGTGGGCTGATTGGAAAAAAAAGGGGCGTGTCAAGATACAAGCAAAAGAAAAGAGGCGAAGCACCGCAGACAGAGATGCTCAGAGGACAGCAGAGGACGGAGGGCGGTCATTCTCCCGAGAATGTAAATCACACCAAACGGGGGGGAAAAGGGAGAGATTACAATAATAACTTCCACCCAGGTAATGACTGCACACCCAATCCAGGCAGTTTCACAGAGATCTTACTTAGTGGCAGAGAATGTCATCTTCGGCGGGGCTAAAGCCTCATCTGCATTTCAATCAGCATTTTGACACATTCCCCAATTCCCGCTCTTCTTCATCCTCGTCTCCTTCCCGGCCACGGCCGCTGCTTCTCTCCTCCTCCTCCTCCTCCTCCTCGATGATGGGTGACAAGTCGTCGGGGGTGGCGATCACGCCCGAGCTCGCTTGCCTGTGCGTCGAAGACCCGCGAGGTCTCTTCGCCTCTTCTTCTCCCGATTCCTCGCTCTCTGCCTCTCTTGTTTCCCGTGAAGAGCGGGAGTGTGTAGAAGTTCGGGGCCTCGAGCTACAACCTGCAGAACCTGGATCTCTGAGACTTTCAGAGTTGCTGCTGTTGTTTCTATTGGTCTCTGTGCTGTTGGCCCTTCTGCTTCTACCGTTACTGCCTCGTGAGCGTTTTTGGCTCGCCTCTTCCTCCTCATCCTCGCTCTCTAACCCCGACTCCCTCTCGGACTCTGACCCCTCTCCCTCCTCATCTTGGCTTTCACTTTCCGACTCTGTGTCGGGAGTTCCCTCTTCCTTTTCTGTCCCCGAGTCCGACTCGGTGTTTTCTGTTTCTGTGTCAGAGTCGGTCTTGTGCGCGACAGACGACGTGCAGCTACTTGCGTCGGAAAGGCTCAGTTCTGATACAGACTCTTTGCTGCCACTTCCTGTTCCTGAATCTTCCTCCCACCTCCTCCTCCTCCTCCCCTCCCCCCCCACGGCTCGTTCGGACACCGATGCAGAAATGCTCATGTTTCCTACGGAGCCGTACATCTCGTCACCGTTCTCCCAGCTTTTTCCTCTGCGACGCTGTTCGTCCCCCACCCTGGCGGTTCCCCGGAGCCTCCTGGCGAGGGAGATAAGGCCGAGGGCCTCGCTCAGCTTTTGTTTCACCGGCGGGGGTTTGCTGGCTGCGTCGGACGTCTGGAAATAACTCCCGTCGATGACCACGCTGCCGTCCAGGCCGGCGACGCAGCCAGAGGACGTCGAGCCGGGGAGCGCTCGCCTGTGCTCTGCCCCGACGCCTTCTCCTCCTTCAACAGCATTTCTCACCCCATTGTTTGTCATGCCGCCTCTGTTGCTTCTTCCCCATGTTCCCATTTCTCCTCCGCCTGCGCTCTGCCTTCCTCTTTCTGCAGCTCCGTCTCCCCCTTTGTTTTCTCTCTTCCCCGCTTCCCCTCTCTCAAATCCTCTTCCCACTCCTTGGATCCTCTCCTCCGGTCTGTCCCTGACTCCTTCCCCCTCTTCCACCGGCCTGACTCTGGCTTTGTTCCAGGGCGGGTGGATGGCAGGAGGTTGTCCAGATGTTTTACTCCCCGAGGACAGCAGCGTGTTCACCCTCATCATGGCCTTCAACGTGGCGGCTGCACGTGAGCTCTCAGGCTTCGTGCTGGCGGTTGTACCGGCCCCTGGCCGTTGGTTTGTGTCGCTCTCAGTGGTCGGGGCTCCTGGGGTCTTTGCTGATGGCCCTTGAGAAGGTGGAGGATGCGGCTGAAGGTAGGCAGGGTGTGCGGCAAATCTACCTCCTTGAAACTGCCTCCTCCCCTGTTATCATGATATTAGTCCAAAAACAAACAAACAAACAACGTTTAGGAACGGAACAAATGAGACACGCAAACGTCAACAGCATCACTATTAATGTCAGCGGTGTTATTAGGAGCAGGGGCTGTGACTCGTACCTGCTTTCATCACATTTCTGTTTCGTCTCCGTGGGAACACAGTGCAAAACCTCCTGCGTAAAAGAACTGTCCCTGTGATCAACACGTTCTCTGTTATGCACCTCGCGGATGCCGGTGCTAGCCTGTGTTTGTGAACATCTGCTTCCTACAGTAGCGTTCTGTTTACCTCTCCGTCAGACTCCTGTGGGCTGTAGTAGTAGCTGCCGTCGTCGTCAACAACAACTTCTCCGAATTCGTCGTAGAGGCCAGAGGGGGAGATGAGCTTCCTCCGACTGCCGTACTGAGGGAGTTCGTACCTGGACAGAGACAAAGAGAAAACTGAACATTACAGAAACACAAGGTATTGTGCGAGTGAAGACAGGAGAGAAATCTGCTTTCACAAACAAAACTGTTTCACTTGGCTAATGCTAATCCACAGCCACTTACAGCAATAACCCGCGCAGGGCAACGCTGATGGTTCGCTCCATTGATAAGCAGAGTCTAATGACTTGCCTAAGCAAAGCCGTCTTAATCACAAAAGGAGCTGTTTTGTTGCCGGGAGACATTTTTTTAACAACACTGCAATCGATTTCCCTCCCTTTTGTTGCCCGTTGCCGGGAGCGCCGCCTCGCTCAGCCGGCCAAGAACACTGTGTTGTGCATCACCGCTCGGGCTCCGTGCCCTGCAGCGAGAAACTCGGGAGAGTGAAACAATATGTCGCAGCGTGATTAAAGTAACAAATCTGCTGGAAGGCCTTCTGGCCGAGCAGAAAAGTTGCCTCGTGTAATCACTCCGCTTACAGTCAACCGGTGGGAGAGGCTGCCCTCCTATCATATCAAGTAGCCAAGTAATAAACAAATGGAAGGGGCGAGTGGTTGACTGATGTGTTTGGGTAAGAAAAAGGTGAGGTGGAGGTGTGTTAGGGATGCAGAGAGGGAGGGGAACAGAAGAAAGGGAGAGAAGAATGGCAGGGTCAAAAAAGAAAAACCAAGTCGGACATAAATGTTAATTATAATCCTTACAGTGTGGCCTCTGCAAGCTAATGTAATGAGTCTTAACCTTCCACTAAAACCTGCTTATGGGATTTCACAGTCATTAACCCGCAGCCTCAAACTGAAGTGCACACACAATCAAATCACTTAACGGCTACAGCAACTCTCTGCTCACATTTTCTTCCTTCCGAGTGATCCTTTTCTTTCCCTACATTTTTTTCCTTCAGTCTTTTCCCCTATATTTCTCTCTCCTTCATCCCTCCTCTCCATGTCTCCACCAGGGGGCAGTAAAAACCTGAGAACCAGTTCAAAGTTGCCAGAATCACCGGCATTACAGCCAAGACGTGATGGTGTGTTTTTGTAGCTGTGTGTGTTCAGACCAAAATGGGTCACTGGGCTCTTTGGAGTGGGCTTCCAAATGCTAAATGGTTGTTTAACGGGCAGTCCCAGGACGTGTGATCACATTCACATAAAGGAACTCACACGTGACAAAGAGTATTAGTGCTGTATGCTTTGTCTTTCGAAGTCACTGGATGTGGAACCGTCCCTTTTCACGTGCATCTCCCATTTGTACGAATGTCTTTGCGCACTTGTTTTCTCCCTGCCTGAAACAAGCGTGACATGCAGGCTCATCTCCTCTTGTTACAACATGAAATTTGCATCACTGTGCCGATAATGCCAGATTTCACTCTCATCTAATATCTTTCATGTGGGTGCCCTAACCCGGCACCCATCAAGCTTCATGACGGTCACACAGCTCATGGCCCACGCCAATAACGATTTTGGAAAAGCACGACTTAATCCCTTATTGCTCCGTGTTCGGGCTGAGAATTTTACTTTTGACTAGAGGGCAACATGAATTTGGCTTGTTTTGTTGCTTTTTTTTGTTTAAAGAAATGCATCACAACATCAGACCTGTGCAACAAATGTTTCAAGTTATTTTCAGCATCTGTATAAATCCAATCAGAACCATGCCAATGGCAGATGGCTACATTCCCACATGCAGAGAAAATCCCATTTTGATCTCATCTTTTGAAGACAGATGAAAGGAAAGGTCAAAAGGTCATGATGCATCCTTCCAAATGATTTCAAAATGGATTACTACGGCGGTGGAAGTAAATACTGGAACAGCTGTCGTCTGTTTCCCAAAAAATAAACTTCCTGAACTCTGAAAACTTTGTCCTGAGAGGCAAATTAGCATTTGTTAGCATTTCTTTGAAAAAGTCCTGCACCTTTTCATTTACAACCGCGACAAATAAAAAGTGATTGCATCGGAGTCCCGCCGGGTCACAAAGTCTGATTTCCTGCTCCGGTGTATGGAGTCAAACATGAGTTTGTGGATGTTGCTCTAAGCCAACAGCATCTGGCCCATTGTCTGCTTCCACGGCTGGCTGCCTGATTAGCTGCTACAGTATGGCAATGCAAGCAGAGAGAATTAGCTTTGTGTGTGTGTGTAAGAAAGAATGAGCAAGACAACATTTCTAAGTGAGAGTGTGTGTGTGTGTGTATGTGTGTGTGTGTGTGTGTGTGTGTGTGTCTGATTCTGTGTATTTATGTGTAAGTGTGGGTGGGTGTATAAAATCAAGTTCCCGGGAGTCTGCAGCTAAAATTATAAAAATTTACACAATGAATCACAGATGGCAGGGTGGCTGCATGCACATGCGCACATACACACACACACACACACACACACATAGGAGGGATGTAATAAGTCTTCAGAGGTCTTGTTCATGAACACTTTGATCTAATGTGTCTGTATACGTGTTCAATATATTGCCAGTAAATATATATACACTACCGTTCAAAAGTTTGGGGTCACATTGAAATGTCCTTATTTTTGAAGGAAAAGCACTGTACTTTTCAATGAAGATGACTTTAAACTAGTCTTAACTTTAAAG
>JAVQJL010057080.1:0-20047 GCA_036024295.1 Nannoperca obscura
CTGACCCTGGCTGTGTCGGACAGAGAGCCTTCCTCCTGAATATCAAACTACTGCAGCTTCATCCTCTGCACAGACTGATGGGAAACCAACACACCTCCTTTCTCTTTGTGTCAGCATCAATATCTTCTGACATTTACATTTTAAGAATCCAGGTTAACAGAAGAAAAACGTTGACATTTCTGAATAAGTAGCATTATTTCCAACCATCACACTTACACACTTTTGAAAAGACAAAATAAGCTGCTGGAACTGTAAATTTCTCTTGGAGATTAATAAAGTATCTATCTATCTATCTATCTATCTATCTATCTATCTATCTATCTAACTATCTATCTAAACTATACTAAATAATGACAGCTTTTATATTTAAGTTGATCGTAACAGCAAGAATCCTCAGCATACAGTAAATTGTGCTTTTTAATGGTTCATCATAACATTGTCCATGCTTCAATGTCCTGTTTGGAAGAAATCTGCTTATGGCCTCTTTGTTCATCTTATTCTTGTCAACGGAAGTGCTTGCTGCTGTTTGTATATTTCACCTCTATCACAGGGTTAATGCAATAGGCTGTGGCTGAGACACACAGATAAACCGTCAAGCAGAGAGTACTGTATTCAGACGAGTTCATAGACCGCGTGTGTGTGTGTGTGTGCGCGCGCGCATGCTGACCTGTCGCTGAGGTCAGAGTTGCCTTTCTTCTTCAGGTGTTCCAGGACATCAGTCTCACTGAGAGGAATGAAACCGCCGTACTTCAAGTAGAAGCTCTCCAGAAACTCTGAAAGGGAGGAAGTTGATTTCAGATATTCGTTAAATAACACAAACGGGCTGTTGTTTTGGGAGATGAGCAGTTTGGTTTTCTCTGACGTTAAACCCCAAATTCATCCCTCGGCTGACAATCACAGTGTAGTTTTTCCTTTTATCCCATTCTGGCCTACGTGCTAATAGACTCAAGCAGCGTTACGTTTTTGTGGATTTAAGTAACACACACGCTGATGTTTGCACATCTTTGACCACCTGTCATTGAAATTGTTTTTCTTTCTTGTGTTAAAGAAGCTCCGGTCCTGTTTATTCACTTCACCTGCAAATATTAGTGATTCCAACAAGATGCTGTTCCAGAACAAAACCACAAAGCTTTATTTTAAGACAAAACTACGTGTGTGCATGAAGGGGCCTTGTTTATTAATGTTGTCTCTTGAAATTGTATCGAGAAAAATATAGGACACAAAATGTAGAATAAATCCCAACTGATTTGTTCTTACCCATGTGAAAACCTTGGTGAATCAGGGTTGATCTGTCCTGAAAGCTGAAATATATGTTGGTTTTCGGAACTATTTTTGGACGACGCTACATGAAACTGGAAGTAATTCAATTGATATTTTGAAAACATGAGCAAAGTACTACTTTTACCAATTAAGCATTTCCCTACATCAATTGTGTTTTATTCACCATTTCTTGAGTTAAGTTACAACAAAACATGAAAAGAATTTGTGCGAGTCAATTTAAAAATTGTCCGGACTACACATGATCTTGCCTGGGATTTTCAGCTCTTTATGAATGTAATCTTCAGATCTGCTATTTAACACGCTTCATTCTAACAAACCGAGATGCTGATGACTATATATTTACGAAGGGGAACACACTGCTATTGTGTGCTCAGAAACGCATCTTACCGTGGACCATATCAGTGAGCTGCTCCAGGCTTTCTTCATCCTGCGTCGTTCCGTCCAACTCTCGGCCATCTTCGCCCGACACTACTTCCATCTGCTTCTTCTCCCAGGTTCCGGTCTGACAGTACAGCCTGTGGTCTCTTAATGCCCAATGGTGCTGCGTGCTGGATACTGTAATAGGGTCGTGGGGTGGAGGAGCAACTCCAGCTGGAAGAGAGGTTCCCACCTCCATAAGTGCAGAGCAGCGGCTGCCGCTTGCTGGTGCGGTGATGTTTCCGTTGGTCAGAGTTACTGGTGCAGACAGTGAGTCTCTCCGGCCGGGAGTTTGGTCCACCTGCATCTCAGAGTCGAGGTCCTGGGGAGACGAGGACCTTAAAACAGGAGCTGACGGCTGTGAGACAGGCAGAAGTCCGTTCTCCATTCCACTCGTGATCACGTCGTCCTCCTTCGCCTCATCTTCAGGTTCGGTGTCAGACAAGTTTACAGTGTCTCCGTTTCCAAATGGAGATTTACCTGAGCTGGTGTCAGTCGGCTCTCCAAGGTCCATCCCTGCATCTTTGTTTTGCCCAAACGCTAATCCAGGGGTGGTATGCATTGTAGAACTGATGACAACACCACCTCCCCTCTTTACTCCACCTTCTGCTGCCATTATTGATGCAGGCATAGCTCCCACCGTTCCCCCCCCTCCTCTCTCTCTGCCTCTAACTACTGGTGCTCCCCTGCCTGCCAATCCCGACAATCTCATCTCCAAATCCCTGACACGACCACCTCCTTTGCCTCCTGCGCCAGCGACCCCTGACCCCTTTAGAAACACGTCTTCCTTTTTCTGCACATCCCCTTTCTCTGGAAAGGCACAGTTCCTCATTGCTCCATCCTGCAGGGAGACTGCGACAGGGGTTTGTGACTGAGTATCAGCCACTACCAGAGTCGTCTGGACCTTCTCACATGTGTCATCTTCATCCGCTGCTTCTTCCACCTTCTCCTTGGTCAAATCAAAACTCTTGATATGTGTCAGCAGGCCACGCACTTTCCTTTTTGGGGTGTCCCAGTGGTCACTACCGGCTCC
This sequence comes from Nannoperca obscura, assembly GCA_036024295.1. Taxonomy (NCBI): domain Eukaryota; kingdom Metazoa; phylum Chordata; class Actinopteri; order Centrarchiformes; family Percichthyidae; genus Nannoperca; species Nannoperca obscura. The sequence continues at coordinate 2,732 of JAVQJL010057080.1, forward strand.
CCTCCCTCTCCCCCTCCGTCTGCCCGAGGATCTGACATCGTGTCCTGTACTGTTGGGGCCACAGCAGTCACAGGCCTTAGGAGTCCTCTTCCTGCCTGACGTACGGCCATTGACCGGGCCTTGAGCAGGGCTGGGTGTCTGTGTAAAGGTCCAGGCTGATGCTGGGCTTGAGTTAGTAGCAAGTGCGTTTGCTGGGGTTAGAACAGGTGGCTCGGCATCGGCAGGAGTTGGAGTAGAGGGCCGGGTCAAGTTTGAGTTGGAGATGAGGTCTGAGGTGAGGAGCTTGGCAGGGGCCTGGGTTAGGTCCTGGTTCGGAGTATCTTCAGGAGGGGGCACTAGAGGAGCTGCTCGCAGAGGAGGCACTGTAGCAGGAACAGTTGAATGAGGTGATGCTGATGGTGTCGTTTTCATTGGGGATGAAGAGCCGCTGTGAACCATGACGCCCTCCTTTGGCTCTTCAACCCCATCCCAAACACCGCCTGTCCACACTCCTGTCCTCTCCCCTCCTGTGGTACCTCTGAATTGTAGGTGTTGTGGGTCGTTGTTCTCTCCGCACCTCCCTCCAGGATCTGGACCTCTATTCTTCTGATATGATCTTTTGCTGCGTAGAAAAGAAGTCGTTCTCAGGCCTTTCCCACCATAGAGGTTATTGACTCCACAGCAGACTAGAACATGGCGGGAACTGAGTGTTCCTCAGCGATGGGTTGACTCAAAATGGAATAGTAACACCACCGTGGTCATCTAATTATAGCAAGTGGTAAGGAGAGGGAGGAAGAAACAGGGAACAAAGAATGACAGCCAACGAAAGACGGATTAGCAAGCTTCTCTCACTTACATATTTGCAGTTTGAATGTGCAGCGCATGTCTCAAGCCTCAGACTGGGATCACACACACTTCTTCACCGGAATTATGTAAATATTGTATTGAGGAAAACAAGGAGTTACTTTTGCTATTTATTTGGAGGAAAGCATAACATGACCAAATAAGTTGAATCTAAATGGGAATATCAACAGGTGAATCATAAAATGTCCTCATCCCCCGGGGAAACTACACAACAGGTCGTGGAAGTGTCTTTAGAGGACAGCTTCACTAGTCCGTTTCTCTGCCGTTCGACTTGGCCAAGTAGCAACCGCAGAGATGTTGTCTTCAATTAACAGGTGGATCACTGTTCAGATGCAGTGTTATTTATTAGTTTAAGCTTGCAAATAACTGACTTTTATCACATAAAAAAGGTATCACGACTGCACAATGACAAGTACTTAACTGACATTTTGTTCTACCAATCATTTTAAAGTAACGTTAAAGCCACCTTTTCACAGAGATGTCATTATGTTTGGAAAAGAAACTCATAGTTAGCTGACGTTAGCAACATAGCAGCGGCATTTATCAATTCTTGAGCTGCAAATATTCAGTGTATGCTGATAAATCAGTCATTAGCAGCTTTGCTAGTCATTAGCATCTTTGCTTGTGCCTGATAGAATTCCCACAATCAATTAAGTTATGAAGTTAAATTAAAACTGCGTTAGCTAAGGTGATCTAACACTGGGCACCGGGCTGCTGGACCACCACCACACGTCATTTAAGAATATAACGTACAATCCGATCATTTAACTAAGTCAAATATCATATTTCACAAAGTTTTGCATAAGTTAGTCATCCCTGAAGCTAGCTGAGTTAGCTAGCCGCAGCCAAAACAGGCGAAAACACAAAGCAGCGACTACACACATTTCCTCCATTTTCAGTAGGAAGTTGGAGGCGTTTGTAGACAAAAAGGAGCTGGAAATCAGCATTGCAAGTCATATGCAGTATAAGCCAAACGCATTACGAAAAGTGAAAAGAAACATCATTGTACGCTACCTTGTCTATGAATTAAGAGTTTCGTGTAACCACGATTTGAAGAAACAACAATCCAACCTGCCGTCCCTTATTGATTGCGTCATGACGTCGGGCTCGGTTTCAGTCACGTTCGGATACTCTCCTAAAATCTTCGCCTGAATTAACCTTCAAATTCCAATTAATCTTCCTACTTTGACTATCACCTATCCAGTTAATATCGCAGTGACTTTTCTAAAATGCAAGAGACCACAAGAAAATCTTACCATTTTAATTTTACAATTTTCAATTTGCTATTATTAAGTAAATGAATCTGTGTTGCCGTAGCAAATATACAAACTGGTATTACGATATTATTTATTATCCCAAGTTTTACCATTCCCAACCACCAGATCACTGACACAACACACACTGTATCTTGATAATCTTTAATTACAAAAAAACTAAGACAGGAAAACAATAAATAAAACTAACAGTCAAAAAGTAGAGGAATTAAGTACACAATTATCAACAGTAAAATATAAAAAGGTTACATAGAGAGAATATTAACATTATAATTACTGGTTGCTTGACACCAGTAGTTTCCTTTTTTTTAAGTAATGCCATGACTTTTGTAAGACAAAGGAATCTACTACAAGTATAACTATATTAACTGTGTAAAAAAAAGTCACATATCATCGTTTAGTAAAATGGATGTACCATAATGCAAATTAATGCTGCATAAAATTTATGAAACAAGCAACTTCAAACAGATTTGAGTTTTAAAAAATTACCTTTTTTGAACATATGAACAAAATACCAAAATATATTTGAACTTACTTCAAGGCTTCAGCACACCAACTCAGACCCCAAAGTTAATGCAGTAGATAATTCATTGAAATACATGCCACATAGTCTGTTGCTATACATTTGTATTTGTACATAAGGTCAGTGCTATATTATTCTCTACTTGCATGACCAAAAACAGGCATAATAATGAGTCTCTTTACAAGTTACATTTGGCTCCAGAGATGTCAGGTGACTAGAAATGACCTTATTAGTCCAATCTAAACACCGGACATGTACGGATGTTGCCGTGCAAGGAGTCTGAATTTTCACATACATGTCTTGCGATGCTGCAGAACTGTAGCACTAATGCCATGATGAGTTATTTGGAAAATGCTGCAGTTCAATTGTTTTTTTTTAAATACAGAAAAATATGTTTTAATGATCCACTTTTCACTGCCAAGACTAACTGCAAGTACTTATTGCTTTTTAAACTGACACCAAGTACAGGTACTTGTCATTCTTTTTACAATTCTTACAAAACAACATTGACTTAGACCATAACCTTTGGATCAGCTGACAGATTAATGATTGATAAATGATTTTTGTCCATTAGAGTGAGCTCACAACTTGCCTGATGTTTGATAAGTGATTAAAGCTAAAGAGAAAAAGAGACAGTCGGAGTCAGAAATACTGTTCATATGAGAGAGTGATATATTTTACACACAGGAACTTTCTTTATTTTACAGTCATGTGTTTTGCACTTGAACTTCAATAAGACCATGTTGCACTGTGGACGAGAGTGGAGAAGTGGATGTTGGTAAAGATAACCATGGTGCAGCAGACGGCGACAGCAGCGGGGTTTGGGCCTGGAAGAGATGATTGGTGGAATTAAGTGGACAAAAGATGAAAGGTTTTATCCTTTCATGGAAACACATTCTCAAAACATGACAGGAAATAGGCCAATACTATTTTATCATGTAAAGGGATGAAAATGTGACTATTAGTTTTTAACAGAGCTACACAAAAATGCAGTGTGTAACTGGGAAGGCACTATTACCTATCAAAGTGTGGCGTTAATAGCTGGAGTGTGTATGGTCTTGGAGACTGTGGCTCCGTTGATGCCCCCTGCTGTTAGCACCTGGAGCTGCAGCTGGTAAACACTGTCTGCCTGAAGACCCTGAAGTGACACCGACCTCTGAGACTGTGGAGCGAGAGGCAGGGTAAGTTCACAGACACACTATTCTTCCTACACAAATTGCTTAATTGAGTAAGATCATTAATAACCTGGTGAAAAGGATAGGGCTGGTGAAATTATATATCTTATCTTATTGTTAACAAAACCAACGATGTGTTAGTTTGTCTCTTATATTATCGGTCTTCCCAAGCCTGTCCATGGGTAACGTACATCTTAAAAACTGGGTGACAATTATACACTTTTATTTAAAAAATATGCTAAATAATCGTCTAAACCACAGCTGGGCACTGTAGTTTTAATCAAATGTCACTTTTACTCAGCTTTTATGAATTAACCTTTTATTTCTTTAAGCATTTTTTGACTCTCTGAACGTTGACACTGCCTCTTTAAAGCATAAATGAAAAGTTAAGAGAAGGAATTTCATTTAAACATACACACCCCCAGACAGGCATATCCCTCTCATATTTCTAAGGCATTTTCCTCGTGCTGCTAGCACAATACAGTGCTGTCACTGTAGACCTCTCTTCACGTCTCACCGGTGCAATTGTCTGTGTCTGGGAGATAAGTGTGTCTTCCTGCCCTTCCGTTGCCGTGGTAACCCCTGATTGCAGAGTCCAGGTGAACTGGAACCCCTCCACAGCCGCTGGGTCCAGTGCATGCTGGAACATCCTCCAGTGAAGCATCATGAGCATGGTGCCATTGACTTGCTCAAAGTCTGCAGTAAGTCGTTCTGGACGCAGTACCACCTTTCTGCCTGACAGGAGGCGCTCTGACACAAACAAAGGACACAAAATTGTTTCTTCACTTATGACAGAACGCTCTTAAATTATTTCTCAGTAGGATTAATATGACAACTTTTTAATGCTAAAATGTTCTCAACAATTAATCACAATTTGATCAGTTTAATTATAACTGCAATTATTTGGAGTGCATTCAATTAGATAACTGAGTGCATATAAACAAAAAGGTTGTTTGGCAAGACTGCTGGAATTGCATGATAATATATGGTGTTTCAGTGTATTTAATTACACAAATGTGTATTCAGGGGGCTTAAAGTTCCCAAATAAAGACGAGAGAACCAGCTATTTTTTTTAAATAGGTATTTAGTGGTTATGCAATGACATATGTTTGTGTGTGTGTGTGTGTGTGTGTCTTTAGTTACCCCTACCCTCAGTGTTGCAGGGCAAAGCTTTGCCTCCTCTGACCCTGATGGATTTGCAAGTCGGGGTAGTAACCCAGGCAACAGCTTCTGACGCGGGGTCAGCCTTCATTGCCACGGCGACCCGGTACTTACAGGCGAACAGCAGGCCCGTTATGGTGTGATGGGTGCCCTGGAGAGAGAAAATCAAGTCAAGTTAGGGACAAAAGAAAGGGTGCTTAAAGTCACATTATAGTGCAAACTGCACTTTGCAGGTTGACAGCTTTAAATGACGAGAAATGGAATAACAGTTTAAAAAAGCCCGAACTTCAATGAACAGAAATCATTCTCTGTGACCTCAGCAAATTACACACAGCACTTTGATATTTATCGACCTACTGGGTCTGTGATCATTTTGGACGACAGGTTACCACCGGGACAACAGTGAGTAAAGATCTACTCTCAATACCAGTTTATCCTTTAAAATGCTCCTCTCGGTTGCCGCTTTCCTTCAAAGAATAGTTGCATTTTAAAGAAAAATATGTTTTAAATGTGGATTTAAAGTAGACTTTGTTTTGCCTATTTAACTTTTGGTGAAATACTTTAATGTTTAGTAGTCATTGCTGAGATGATCCTGCAACTCTCTTTCCCAAAGATCTTTTTCAGTCAAACTATCCTTTATAGGATATTTCAGCCAGGGATTTGACAGAGTTATAGCAAAAGTGATGTTAGGCAGAGACAGAGCGAGATGATGGCAGAGAGACAAAGTTACAGACAGACAGAGGATGAGAGCATTCCAGACTGATCTGAGTTGTGGGGATGATATCTGATCTCTGATACACACACACTCACGAAAAGCTCGAACAGAAACACGACATGCATTTATAATTGACTTAACACAAAGACACGTAAAACCCAGCCAGGGCAGTTATACCTGCACAGTTGTGGTTCTCTCTGTGCTTGTAACATTAGTACTGCAGGTATGTGGATGCCACCGCAAAATGTAAACACCGGGGTGTCTCTGTCCGCCTGTAAAGCAAAAAAAAAACCCAAATGTGTTTATCTGTGTCATCATAATTATATTTTTTTAAACCTACGAAAAACATGTCATGATACGCAGCTGACTTCTTCTAGTAAATAAAGACTTTTAGTCTTTATTGATAAACGATTATCATATCTTACAATACTTTAGATTTATTTACACTTTTATCCAAAGCGATTTATACTTTTATATTGAAATCAACTTACTATGGTGAGGCCACTTCCAGAAAACCTTGACCTGCATCTGGTTGTCATGGTAATGAGGGGCAGCGACCTCAAGACGCAGGTTGCCAGGGGTGACAGGGTTTAGAGGGGATTCCGGGTGAGGCAGAGATGAGGAGAGGGGAAGGTCAGAGGAAGAAGGGGAGGAGGATGAGAGGGAAGGAGAAGAGGGAAGAGACGATGAAGATGAGGAAGAGGGGAGCTCATTGGAGAAGTCTTCGCCTTTGGTGGAGAAGATGAGAATAAATGTTTCAGTTTCAAAGTTTGGTTGATTTGAAGGTCTTTCTTTGGAATAAAAACAAAGCTCCAAAGCACCAAAAAAATAAATGACGAGCCTTGTTTCTTGCACATTTCCACGACCAAATGAAAACTCAAAACACTGGTTGCAGGAAATATTTTCATTGTGTTTTTATGTGTGTCTTAAAGCAGCAGTTTCTTATCCACTACAACTTTCTTGTACTCCAGTAAGCATTATTTATACAGTAGCTCTTCTGAATAAAACTGGCAACATCACAAAAATACTTTATATGAATGACTGGATGTATAAAACCTCTTATATAGCACATGGCATTTATAAATGCATTATAATGTGCCAGGAATATCATAAACTGGTGACGAGAGTGCAGCTGGTAGCTGGCTTTCCCGTTGACTCATTCACTCAGCAGCAGTAATTGGCTTTATCTGGCCTAACTGACCCTCATTAGCATTGAGAGAAACCAGGCCAATACACGGACTGTGTCAAATATTAATACTGCTAAATTATAAACGGCAATATGTTCCATATAAAATTGCTGGTATGTGGTTTGATAATTGAACTGCAGCTGGCTATAATCCTCTGCTGGGCTGACCGACAGGTCACCTATAAATACCTCTGTTGCCTGGACGACCATTAACATCGCCATTTTCCGCTGTTTGTGTGTGTGTGTTTAAACAGTGCAGCTGTAGGGAGACAAAATTTGCTGACAAGTCATCAAATGCAGCAGCTCCAAACTTACTGCTTACTAACTACAATCACTGACTCAATAATGTATGGCTCTGTTCACAAATAGGTGCTGTGTTACTGTTACATGAAATATTTACTACAGTAATGGCATTACAAGGTCATGAAATGTTCAAAAATATGTACTTGAGTGAGGCTCTATTTGGGGTAGGGTTGCTAGAGGAGTCCTTAGGTGGTTGTATTGCTAAATCACAGCAACACAAACAGCACAGCTATAGTTTACTCTACTTGCGCAATAAACCTCGGCCTACTGAGCAACTCTTAGCTTTATTTATAGCCCTCATTTTTTATTCCTACAAGACATCACCATGTATGAAACTCATTGTAAAACATAGAAATAGTTCATAGTTGACAGAAAAACAACACTACTACCTTAAAGTCCTTTAAGGTGTTTAGTGGTAAACTGTGTTACTGTTAAACATACAAAGAATACCATGATACATTGTAAGTTATACCACCCAACCCTGGGAGGAAGATGCCTTGTTTGTTTACCTGTATGAGTTATTGTGGTGAAGAAAGTTTGGGCTCTGGGACTTTTCAGCCTCTTCTGACCCCAGTAGGCTACCGTCTGGACAGACAGGAAGTAGGATGTGGCAGGCAGCAGACCCTGGAGCCACAGCTCACACTGCGCCTATAACACATTAAACATGGGAACATGGAAAGAGACGTTTTTTTAGTCTTTTGACACAGTGGTTCTTGTCCACTTCTCAATCTGTCCTACTTAACTTTCACTTCACCACAATTTGACTGGGATCTCATTGAAATGGAACCAAACCAAATAACTCTGATTGACTCGTGATCACCACTATACCCTGCACAGTTACTGCCACCATATTCATCACCTTGAGTGTTGTGTGTGTGCCTCTGCTTTGTGACTGACAGTCCAGACATGTTCTGCATTAGCCTGCTGTTTGACTGACAGCTCATTAACAGACTTTTAGTCACTCGGGTCTGTCTGCCTATGTGGATTTGAGCTAGTCACAACAAAGAGATGCTTGGATGATAACAAGTCTGTGTGTGTGTGTGTGTGTGTGTGTGTGTGTGTGTGTGTGTGTGTGAGAGTGTGTGGTTTTGTATGTGTGTACACTTAAGACAGAATGAGACAAAAGCAAGTTAAAAGCAGTTTGACCTGCAGACAAAATGGGGTTGAACTATTTCCATTACGATCAAGATAGACAAACATATGGCCTGTACAGCTGTACGTGTGTGTGTGTGTGTGTGTGTGTGTGTGTGTGTGTGTGCATTTAAGAAACAGAGACAGCGAGAGAAGCCCGGATTTCTATTTTGGTGCATAATGTCAGTGGACATTATATGTAAGAAGCTGGTGTATATTTAAAAGCACATATTCAGCAGAGTTTTTCATATTTGAATAGTTCCTCCAGTGTCCTCTTTTTCTTCAGGTTGAATGCTGTATCCCTCTGGTCCTGCACACATTCCTGATTGACAGGATATATGTTTTATAGACATCCAGGGAATGTATAATGATGTGCTAATAGAAAGCAATACAATATAAATGCTTTGCGTGATATAAAAACAATTTTACACAGTGTGTAAATGTTGGTTCCTCCCTACCTGTTGTGATGCTGCTGTCTCTGTGTGTGTCTAGATGCAGCTGCAAGTAGGAAACACTAGTTAAGGGGCCTCATTTAAATTCCAGGCCTCCCAACCAAGCAGAACAGATAAATGCCTCCACCAGGCTCAGTCTGGGATCGCCATCACTACTTAGGATAGCTAGGTCCAGATGAGTGCACTTGCACTAAAACCTCGAAACTCTGATGTTTATGTTTTTATTATTTTGTCTCTTTTCTTGAAGTGTTCACTTCACTAAAGCTGAAGGATCCTGTGCAAAGAGCACTGTTCACTAATCTGCAGAAGAAATGTTCAGTCCCTACACAGGCAATCATAACTGTTGCGTCAAAGCTGTAATATCTGTGTTGTTTACTGTGATTATGGGTATTTTGGTGCTGCTGACTGGACTTAGTCGCATTGTATTATATTACATATTACATCATCATCACACCTATAATCAGAATAGTAAAAACCACCCTCTTGACTGTTATTTCTGCATTAAATATAATTTACAGCATGTATTTCTTTAGAAGTTAGAAGTTACTCTTTGAATTGAGCAAGACAGAAATGGTTTACTTTATTACTCTGTAAAATAACTTCACATCCCATCATTCTCTTGGTCTATTGCTTGTTATGACATTTACATGTGCTGGCAGCCACGGTAATGAATAATCATCTAAACATCCTTCATATAATGCACAGGTCTTGTGCTTTACTTCTATGATAACTGATACACTCACTCACTAATGCTCTCGTGCTGTAGTGACTGGCATGTTGTCAGTACATTCCCAGATGCTTTGACTTGAGTTTAACATTTAATGCAGGAAAGCCACTTCTCTCTGTTGTCAGTCAATCCACATGGCTAAGTTGTCATGTTATTTCACCGCTGTAAAGCCTGCATGTTGTCATAGCACTCTAATAAAGTTATGTACCATGAAGATAAAGGTACGTCTGTCTTTGGACAACATTGCATTTTCAAATCCACAAGGAACATGTGCACAAAATGTCTGGGGAAAAAACGGGAATGCGTGCCAAACAGTTATTTCAGGGTGAATATGTCGAAACCAGATGTAAAGTAAAGCACATGTAAAAACGTTTAAGGTAAATATAGCAGCATGTAAGGTCATAAAACCACACCTGAATCTTTAAAATGTTAAAACCTTCGTGGCATTTTAGTGTCAGTATGCAAGTTCAATAATTATTCAGAAAAGCAAGAGCATTTTCTTTCAAAACCAAATTTTTGATAATTATATAAATTCACATCCTAATTGAGATGTTTGAGTAGTTCCCTCTAATTCTTATTTGTAAGATTTTTACTGGCCACAGGTGGATCAGGACATTATTTAATTTAGGGTAATAATTTAATGTCTAATATTTAGAATTAATGTATATGTAAGTGTTAATTGTGAGTATGGTGTGTTCCTTTGGTGTGTGTTGTTTCCTGTTCACTTGTGCAATGCTGTATTTCAAACATACAAGTTGCTATGATCAAATCAAATTATTCCAGTCTGCACCATCATTTGCACACAGTAGCTGTTAATAGAACTTGTTTTGTTTGAACACTGCAGAGGCCGCAGTGATCACAGCCAGGATACAACAAGGAATGAATGCACGTGTGGCACATGGGTTTACAGACCTAGTAAAATCTCTCAGGTGCAGTAATAGATATTGTATATGTGGTGTGTGTGTGTGTCTGTGTGTACTTTTAAATCAGTCTTTGTAAGGATTAATTTGAATTTAAACCTACATATTGGAGACATTTTTCCTGGTACTCACTTTAAAGGGCTGTTAAAGATCAGCTATTTAGCTCAACATTTTGATAAATACTATTCACTTGTTCACTTGCCAAGAATTTGATGAGAAGATCGCTTTTCTTGGCCTAAAGTCTTGTTGTCACCATGAGGTTGCCAAAAAAACAGTGAAGACTGTGTGTGGGGTGTGCACATCCTCAGAAGTATAGACGTAGGAATATGTGAGTGTGTGTTCCTTTAGATAATGTGCAATGACAACGTTACAATCCAAATATGAATGAGATATTATGTGTATCATACAGTCAGTGTGTCCATATGTGTGCCTTTCTGATTTTCAACAAGTGAACAGAAAACAGAAAATAATGAAGTTGGGATTATTATACATTTCTGCTATTTTTGTCATTGACTGAAGTAAACATTTGTTACTTTTCAGAATCCGTCTTAAAATGAACCACCATTTCATACAGTATATGTTGAGGGCATCGTTTGGATGATTGTGCACATCCAAATGTAGTAATTTATGGTAGTTTATTTTGTGTAAAATGATGTTTATAAAAATGTTTCCTTACCCCCTGAGTCACTCTGCTGTTGCTCTCCTTTTTACCCTGTTCTGGCGTGCGTGAGTGTGTAGGACGGACGTGCCTGTTATCGTGCACTGTACGTGTGTGTGCATGCAGTGTGTGTGTGTGTCTGTGCACTGTGTGGGTATGTCGAGATGTCCAGCTGACTCTGTAGTTGTGGACTGGCAGGTCTCCCTCTCTGGGCGGCTCCCAGCTTAATAAGACGACCACTGTGACCCCACTTCCCCTCGACCTAAGCAGAGAAAGCATCGAGTCAAACAACATCACAACATGGATGTAAACAAATGCACGGTAATTATGTTGAACGAAAGGTGTTCCTTATGAGTACGTTTGGAAGTAAATGTTTTTGAACAAGTTGCACTGAGTGGCAGTAAAATATATGACTTGCTTGTTTGTCAGCGGCCTTCAATGTTGGGTTTCCTATCTTTCATTTATTTTATGAATGCGCAGTATAGCCTCAGACGTTTTTTCATCTCGCTGAACGGAAGCTACAATTTAAGTCCTCACCTCTGTTATTAAATGTTTTATTGGAATATTGCTGCTGATCCAAGACATAGCCTGAACTTTCTATGACCTTGTTGAGCATTACAGCACACAAATAGAAAAGCTGCAATATATTACAGAACATGGAGGAACTGTAATTTGCATCGGACAGGCAATGACTATCCACTAGACCAAATTTTATGACTTGATGCATAGCAACTAACCCAGCAAGGAAAATAGCAAATAAGTTAATCAACCAAATCATCTTTCATCTATTGAGATACCTTTCAGTGATCCGGGTCCCTGGTTGTGAACCCGTCCAGTCCAGAGTCTGGTTGCTAACTCTGACATTCATTGGAGGTTCTGGAGGTGAAGGGTCTGCAGAGAGAGATGGTCAAACTCTGTCAAGAGGAAAATTGCTGAAATGATCGTCAAAACCAAATGCATAGGTATGTAGGTATAAGCCTTGAGTAGTGCCTGCATGTCTGTCTGTACAAAGATTTATTGATTACTAATTGGGGCTGAGATTGTGGTTCCCACAAAGCAGAGGCCGTTCCCCCAGCTTGACTGAATTGTCAAATAACTCGATGTTTAATGTGCCGCAGCGGAGCAAAATAAAGAAGGCATTCTGGGGAGAAAAAGACAAATTTCCTTTTGGTCTCATTCAAGTTTACAAAGCCAATTAGATTTACAGCATCAAAGGTGAGCGATACAGGAGACGCTTGAAGGCTCCCTTTTCAGTAGCTACCAAAGGCGACCACCACTAGTCACTGTTTGCCCGAGGTCGCTGCTCTTTCAACATTGGCTCTGTATTTCATTAGAACCTCAAACCCAATCCTGTATTTGATTAAAACTATGAAATGTATCTGATTAGAACTACATCCACCGTGGCAGGCCTCCCACAGGCCCCCGGGGCTGACCCAGATGCAGAGATCAAAGTTAGGGCAGCATATTAGGGCTTCAAGACCTGGCCTGTGTGCATGTGTGGTTTTTCGATGGAATAATCAGGGTGTCTCTCAGTGCCAGCAGTAATTGTCAGATCAGAACCAAAACAAATGTTCTTCTCTAACGCCTTTTTCTGCCTCAATCAGCTGCTTTCACTCCATTGTTTCAAGAGATGAAGACATCAAGATATGTTTTCTGATCCAGACGTGGCCTCGTAATTACTTTTGGCAGGCCCTGTGCAAAGCAAATATCGGAGTGAACAGGAAAGGGGATTTTTCAAATTCAGATTTTTGAGATCAGGTCACAATGGAGGAACTTTAACCATCCTGACATCTGCCTGCTTCCTGATTTGTGACCCCTGACCTCCAGCCGCTGACTAATCATAGGGATGAACTGGAAACACAGCACTCCAATCAGGTGGTATTTATAATGTTTAAGTGTGTGTCTTTAACCTTTAACCCTGGCCCTCAATATAAACATACATACAGAAGAGCGTGCACGCACACACACACACACCATAAAAAACATGTTTTAAAGGAATAATTCAACATTTTGGGATATAAGTTCACCTACTTTCTTGCAGAAAGTTCGATTAGATCGATACCACTCTTATTTCTGTCTGTTAAATATAAGGCTATTTCCAGCAGCCTGTTAGCTTAGCTTAACAAAAAAAAACTGACGTGTGAAAACTGGGTTGAAATTTACTTCTGTTTCTTGAATTCCTCTATGTATTTTTTACATTTTGGTTTGCTAAACATGAAACTGCTTCCAAATGAACACGTTATACCCTACATCCTCAATTTATGCAAGTATAAAAAAATGTTTAAACCCCAGCTGCCAGAGAAGTTTTAGTATACCATGTTAGAGGTTGTATATTCTCTAAATTCTATTGGAGGCATGAGGATTTCTACTATTTTATGTTTTGTTAAAGGGGACACCTCTTCGTAATTTGCTAGACGTGTTCAACTGATAAAGAACCTTTTTCCAAAGCTCGGTCCAACCTGAAATCATTATTCACATACAAACATGCTCTAGCCAATCCTGGCAGGGGATTCATATCACTAGCCAATCCTGGCGCAACACCAATATGACCTAAGTCTGCTAAGCATTAGAGCCAGGACCTCCTACAGTGCGTATGCCTGAATGTGTGTGTGTGTGACTGTCTTACTCTGACATGCACCCTGTCTCACTGACCCACACCAGGGATTTCACTCTGGCACTAAACCAACTGAATAAGTACAGTACATGTATGCGTGTGTCTGTGCAGTATGTGTGAATGTGTGCACGTGCAGTTATGTGTATATTCTGTTTCCTGTCAGTGTTTTATGGGCTGCCTCATGGTTTCCCTGCTGTGTGTACCTTATCCATCAACTCTGAGTGAAAGAGAGAGAAAGAACCGGGAAGGACAGGAGAGGAAAAGTTCCCGAGTATCTGACTATGCCTCAGAGAGGTACAATATCTCTCGTAAAAAAACGACCCAAAAGGAACTGTGTTTTGTTCAGTGTCTCTTGACAGAAAATCAAAATTCACAGATAGGTTACGCAAACATGCAGGAGGAATCATCGCTCTCTGTGGGACACTCATAACAGTACTCTGAAGAAAATGTGAGCGCGTGTTTAGACTGAGTTTGTATTACCTTTACTGGAGATGTAGTGTTTGCTGGGTGTGGTGAAGCCTCTGCTGCCGTGGCTGTTGATGGCTGCTACTCGGAACTGGTACCAGCGCTGAGGTCTCAAATCTGACAGAACCACATCTTCAGAAAGGGTCTAAAAATACACACACATCACATATAGCAATGACTAGGTTCATTACAGAAAAAAACGACATTTACAGTCTTTTTAATCTAACAGATGAAAATATATAACACTGTTTTTCAGCCTGGTATTAAGTTATTCTTTTCAAACAAGTCCCACTTACAAAGGTTAATATATAATATCTTTGAGAATAAGATAAAGATCGATCACCAATCGACTCCTAATATTTAAAGGAATAATTTGGCATTTTGTAATTATTCTTATTCCCTTGCTGAGAGTTATGAGAAGATAGATACAACTCATTTCTGTCCGTGTCTGTCCTGGCTACAGCCAGCAGCTGATTAGCTTAGCTTAGCATAAAGACTGAAACCAGGGGGATAAAGTTAGCCTGGCTCTGTCCAATAGTAACAAGTTCTAATCTTGTTTGTTTAAGGCATACGAAAACAGAAGTGTGAAAACATGACATTGTGGTTTTATTGGGGGTTATGTGTTGGACTACTTCTTGGAAGTGACTCTGTCCAGCCAAAAAATAGCATGGCATATAACCCCCCATAAAACCACAACGGGTTGTTTTTACACTTTTATGGCTTAAACAGATGAGATGTAATGTAACAATTAGAGCTTTAGAGGTGCAGGTAAGTGAATTTTAGACACAGCCAAGCAAACCGTTTCCCTGTACAAAGCTAAGCTCCCCAGCTGCTGATGGTAGCTTCATATTTAGTGTACATACACTTACACAAGAGTTATCAATCTCATCTAACGTTCTGCAAGAAAGCAAATATATATTTCCCAAACAATTTGCTTAACATTATTCCAGGTCCTACACATTTATCAATACTGAAATCACTCTTATTATTGTAAATAGATAAGTAAATAGAAAGTTTGCTTCAATCTATATCTTCTTTCAAAAACATGTAACATGAAATCCCTGTGTATCTTTAGACATGTTGTGTAAGTTTCAAAAGTTAATGAGCTGGAAAGTCAGATGAACACAGTCGGATTGGAATTCCATCTGATAATAGTGAAATTAAATGATTTGCCAAAATTATGGTTAAAATTGCTAAAGATTCCCATGTTATGTCTCCCTGACAGTGCAAATGTAATCACTGCTTAAAATCTACTCATCCACAATCACACACACACACACACACTCACAGACACGAGCTGCCATCTATTTAAGTCTATAATGAGCATTCAGTCATTCAGAGTCAGCCGGTGGAACGTCTGTGGCTGCCTGTGGTTCCTTTTTAAGCTCTGCTTATTTACCTAACCTCACACAGGCACACACACATGGACATACAGTGCACACACACACACAGACATACGGTTTACCCTGGCAGATTGGGAGACTGGCTGGGGTGGAGAGGTTTAGACAGCAAGGCAGCAGACGTATGAGGTGGAAACAGAGTCTAACATCCATCTCCATAGCTGAGAAGTTTCATCATTCGAGGCAAATTGAGAGTTATGAGGTAAAGATATGTTACAAACTTTGTGGCGTTGTTCCACTGTTAAAGGCACAGGGAATCATTTTTATAGCTTCAATCACTCAAAGTTGCTAGCAGAATCCACTATGGACCATGTTGTTACATACTTTTTATTCTAGCTATCAGATTCCCTACATCAACATCCCAGAAGAACTAATATCAGCCAATAATATAGAGAGGGTGGCATTAACTTCTCCTCAAATGTGAAAAGAAAATCATTTAAAAAATGCATTAACAAATACATTCCTCTATCAATCACTGTACACCTCGTCAATATGTAATATACATAATATCTCAAACCTTCTAATCCTAAAACTAAGAGCTGTAGTTAAAGGTGAGAAGCTGCTGTGTTACTGTAGTTACCATGGCAACAGTATTCCACGGAGAGGCATGGTCTTCACTGGGATGGATCCCGACGTTCCAGCGGGACTGGAGCATGTAAACGACTGGTTCCACGCTGACATTGAACTTTGACACCCACAGCACCTTCACATGACGCTCCGAATCCTCCATGAAGCTCATCTCTCTGCGAGGCTTCAGGGGAACACCTGGAGGGACACGAGGGAAGAAGAAATCCTTTACATTATTACTGAATTGTCACTTAGAAGGGAAAAACAGACAAGTGGTGTTATTCAACAGTTAATTAAATTACATCAAAGAACACAAACTTAAAACAGTGGGTACAGACGGCACATGGACAAGTCAAATTATCTAATTATTATAGAATCTGTTGTGCATGGTCAGTACTGTTGAGTTAATTAATAACTTTTTTTTTTAAATAATTGAGATAATCACATTGATCTGGAAACAATTGTAATTGACATTCACTTAAATTGACTTGATCAGTGGTTTTAAAGTTTGCAGATAATAAAAAATGGTCACAATATTGATAAAGCAAAAATAAAAGCATCATTCAAACAATATTTTCTTTGTGTTTTATTATTATTGCTGCCCAATCTTCACCACACGAACATCTGAGACAATTTGCATTACTGACTATCTCCACGCAGACTTGAGCTGAAGCTTTCAAACCACGACGGGGCCGTCTGGGACTTCAGATGCTGTCAAGCACACAGTATTTAAAGATCTTTATTACATTAAATTACATTTTATTCATTTGGCAGACACTTTTAACCAAACCTTAACTCACAAGTACATTTAAACACAACAGGAACAAGAGCTAGATGTCATCAGATATTGGAAGTGCATCCCTCACAAAAGAAACAAGGATGTTCAATGTTATGAATAACAAGCATGTGTGGCCAATGATAGCATATCAGCAAACAGAGATTCTTTTTAAAAAGCTACCTAACCAAGGATCAATATCAGCAACATTCCTATTACTGGCATGCTTATTGAAATAATAAAAAACAATTTCTTCCTTAAAAAATGTTCTCAGTCCCAAGCTGTGTGCTTCTCTCGTCCCCCTCTCTCTCTCTCTCTCTCCTAAAGATTTCTGCAGGTGTTTCTGCCTCCGGCGCTGTAGAGTCTGGATCTGTGGTTGCTCCTGCTGCCCCCGTGTTCCTGCTCAACCGCCAATGTTGCTATTACT
>JAVQJL010057081.1:0-30397 GCA_036024295.1 Nannoperca obscura
GTTTTTCCCTTATCCAAATTGTTTTTTTCAGGGTTTCAGTGTTGGCTTGTGGCACCAGCTTTCTGAATCCCCTTGTCAAAACTCTCATCAAGAATTGTTTTGGTCATGGTCTGCTAGAACTACTCGTGCAGACTGCACGAGTACCACTGGAGGTCAGCAGAACCCCGATCACGACAACCTTTTTAAAATACTGAACACAGTTGGAATTTATTTTACAGCTACAGCTTACAATTATTTTTCTGATTAAAGGTTAAATGAGCATATCAGTTATGACGCATTGTTACACAGTAAATGTAACTTCCCAAAAGTATGTGAAATAGTTTAAACTGGTTGCACTAAAATAAAATGCTGTTATCTGACATCTGTTACTTCTATTAGCCCATTTACAGAATATTAGTTTAATTGTTATTAGTGCCAGAAGTAGCATAGGGAAACGGTTAAACAGGTTCATGTGAACCAAATCCATGTTTGGCAAAGGGACATTTAGAGGCATGGCATCATTCTCGCTCAGTAAATTCACCCACCTCATCACATCAGCTGTCATGTGAAGATATCCTCCAAAAGTAAGAGGATCAGGAAACCATGTGTGGGATTGTCACAGACGTTTATTTTTCTCCCTCTGCAGAGGTTCACAGGGGACCTGACACGTTGATTCCTGCAGATTTGTGGTGTAAAAGCCCAAAACAACAGGCAAATGTTTGGTGAAGGAACATTACACGGATGCTTCGGATTTTCTTTTCTTTCATGTTGATTCCTCACAAAGGCCTCACAAACAGCTAAAGTGAATAGCTCATATGTTCCCTGCAAGGTCAGTTATTAGAGCCTCTATCTTATTGAGAAATGTTTTCCCAAAATGGGAATAAAAGTAAGCAACACAAAATTACAACATCTTTGACAGATGCTCGAAGCACTTAAGTTAGCTCCTCTCAAGGTTAGTTGCCACTCGTGACATAAAATGTATCTGTTCCCAGCATCTGTACTTGTGTGCACTGTGCTTAAGGCTAAATGTGTTATTAATGGGCCATGGTTTTGCTCCGAGAGAAAAAAATGAGAAAATTGAAAAAGGCTCTTCTCCCATTTTTCTTTTGACCATAATCTAATATTACTATGTGAGGTCTGACCTTTGTGGGTATACAGATATTATTTTTGATACAATAGAAGATAGTCCAATAACTTCTCTGCTAAATAATAGAAATATGACCCATGACTACAGCATATGGAGTAATAAATGATAATAAAGTAATACATTTATATCTTACTACAAGTCTTTGTTTCTCTCATAATCAGTGATTTAATATTTTAACATTTTTGCATTGTTTGTATCACCATTTGTCTATAAAAAAAATAGAGGTGAAAGAATAAAGAAATTCTTTATTACGTTTTTTCATAAACGTAGAGAAGCTGGTAGATGAATTTTGTTATTACCATCAGACAACAGCTGTTTACCGCTGTTCCCAGACTTTATACTAAGCTAATTATCCGGCTGCTGGCTGTACCAAATGAGAATGAGAATTGTCTAAATATCATTGAGCAAGAAAGCCATCATCGTATTTCTCTAAATGTTGAAATGTTCCTTTGAACTTAACATTTTTGGCCATCACATAAGACATCATATGTTGCTGAAAATGTGTTATTTGAATTTGAATTATCTACAATACAACCTTCACATGATAAAATGATTGGTGCAATATGTCGCCAATGTGTCTGTGTGTGTGTGTGTGTGTGTGTGTGTGAAAGAGATTAATACAAATAGTCCTAGCTTTCCTGGAATATCTTACTAACTGCGTATGTCATTATAATGTAATGACTCTAATTGATCCCACTGTTCTCTTCTAATTTAATCACAATCCAATTTTCCCTTCTCTTTCCAACCTCTTCCTTCCAACTCGTTGTAATCCAGAGTGTCTGGTCCCCCCCATCCCCTCCCCTTCTCTTCACTTCACCTGTCTTCTTCCTTTTGACTTATTTCCCCTCGAAGCACCCGGTTTCATCTGTGAACCCAGGAAACACTGATGAAAGAGTAGACCATACTATACTGACACTTAGCCCCGGTAAAGTGGGATCAATATGAGGTAAACTAAAAGAAATGGACGGCTGAATCCATGATCAGCAGACCATAAGTCAAGTCATGAAAGCTTTTAGCGTCTGACAACATCTGTGTGTGTGTGTGTGTGTGTGTGTGTGTGTGGATTGGTGTATGTTCTCCACATTAACTGTCCAATGAGAATGGACTCAGTACGGTGTACTGCCACATTCAATTCAAGAACAGTTGGTTAATATATGAAGGCACATCTGTACAGTTGACATTGTTTTATACAGTGGCAGATTCAGGCTTCAGGACATGGGCCAAAAACAATAATAAAGGCTGCAGTGTGCAGAAAGTCATGATGCGTTTAAACAGTTGAAACAGTTCCAAATGAAAACTGTTTTATCGTGCGACTCAGATTTAGTATAATTGTAATGTAACTACTACACTTGTGGGAATTATGAACTATATTGAATCGTTTCTTTCTTTCAGGAGATCTGAGAACCTGCCTTCCCCACACCAGCTTCATGTGGTATTTCTTTTTAAGGAGCTCGGTCAAAGTTGGGAGAAGAGCAGAGCAGCAGACAGAACAGCTCTGTCATCTGCCCTGCCTTCACAGGAGACCATGTTGTCTCGTATGTAGAGGCCAACTGATAGTACGTATAGTACGTATGTACGTATCTAGTACGTATGTGTCGCGTTCTCTCCACCGGAGGAGCACCTTAGGGCACTTTATCGTGTTTTATCTCCCACATTGCCTAGAAGAGGGCACTTTTGTGGCTATATGTTTTTACGATTTTTGGATGGATGGCTTTTTTTCACATGGTCTATAACCAGAACCAAGGACAGCGCCAGATTGCGCCCTATCGCTGCGTCAGGGCGCCTTTTCACGGTTGGAGAGCAGAGATGCACAGAGACAACCTCAGAGCAACACATAAGCAACCTTAAGAAGAGCTCTCTGTCACCGATGCACGCTTTTGTGTGTGTGTGTGTTGCAACATGGAGGCTGGCGCAAGAACCTAAACAACAAGGATTTCTTTTCTTTTCTCCAAGAGGTTAAGCGTTTGGATTTGTGGGAATGACTTCTGGAAAGATCCTCGTGGATTAAAGTTAAAATGTCTGGAGAATTTACCGACACTAATTACGAAGGCTCGGGAGCCGCCAACTTCAGCTATATTTTCAACAAGACCAACAGTTCCTATGGCGACTACTCCCACCTGTCCGACTCGAACAAAACCGATTTTGTGGGAGACGGCGCCGCTGTAGTGAGGATTATGATCTCTGTCATTTACTCGCTGGTGTGCGCGCTGGGTCTGGTTGGGAACTTACTGGTCCTGTACCTCATGAAGTCTAAACACGTGTGGAAAAAATCCTCCATCAACCTTTTCGTAACTAGTTTGGCTGTGACTGACTTCCAGTTCGTCCTGACTCTGCCGTTCTGGGCGGTGGAAAACGCGCTGGACTTCACGTGGCTCTTCGGCAAAGCGATGTGCAAGATAGTGTCCTACGTGACGGCCATGAACATGTACGCGAGCGTGTTTTTCCTCACCGCCATGAGCGTCGCGAGGTACTGGTCGCTCGCCTCCGCGCTCAAGGGCCGGCGGCGGCGGCCGCGCTGCTGCTCCGCGCGCTGCATCACCGTTTTCATCTGGTTCGCCGCTGTCGCCGCCGCGCTGCCGCACGCGGTTTTCTCCACGACCGTGGCAGTTTCCGACGAGGACTTGTGCCTCGTCAAATTCCCGGATACCAACGGAACCGCGCAGTTGTGGCTGGGGCTCTATCATTCTCAGAAAGTCCTGCTGGGTTTCGTGGTGCCGCTGGGCATCATCTCCGCCTGCTACCTGCTCCTTCTGCGCGTCATCACCTCCAAAAACATCCACACCTCGATGGCCAAACGACGCGCCAAAGTCACCAAGTCTGTCACCATCGTGGTCCTGTCCTTTTTCATCTGCTGGCTGCCCAATCAGGCGCTGACAGCCTGGGGCATCCTCATCAAATTCAACGTGGTTCATTTCAGTTACGAGTACTACACCACGCAGGTGTACGTCTTCCCGGTGTCCGTGTGCCTGGCGCACTCCAACAGCTGCCTGAACCCCATCCTGTACTGCCTGATGAGGCGGGAGTTCAGGAAAGCGCTGAAAAAACTCTTCTGGCGGATGACTTCGCCGACCATAAGGCCGATCACAGCCACCACAAAGCAGGAGATGAACGAGCCAGTGCAGGTCCTGGTCCCCGTCGGCGCGCCCGAGGAGCCCGCTGTGGTGTTTTACCCTCCGGGGGCTGTCATGTACAACGACAGAGATCTGCCACGAAACAACACGTGAAGTGCGACACGGACTTTGGTTTTTTTTGGATTGTACTCACATTTATATGCATTTATGTTAATTGCCCACTTTCTTGTCTCGCAGCTGTCAGGACAGTTGAGCTCAAGTTGGGTGTGCATGACTTAAAAAGGCGAAACAGGATTCCATACGACCACACAGTGATCAGTGGCGACTTGCACTTGCCATTTTGTACTTTGATGCTCTTTATAATAAAATAGTAAAATAAATTTTTCTTGTGGACAAAATATGAAAAAGGTATGCTTTTTTTTTGGAATGTTTCTGAATAAGTCTGCCCAAAAAATGTTAAGTTATATAGATTTATTAAAGTGCAAATAAAGTGCATCTACAATATGTGAGACACGCTGTTCCTTCTGTGTGTGTGTGTAGAAAACGCCCAGGTGCTCTTGTGATGGCTGTCAGCAAGGATGTGTGTTGTCCAAATAATAAGCAGCACATTCATTCAGTCACATCAGTCTCTGGCCTCATGGTGCATTAGATGAAAAGGATTCCAATAAGCTCCACACTGTGAGGTGCGAATTTTAAATCTGCGAGGAAAGAGAGCGCTGGTGTCAGATTGGTGCTCTGTATTGTGGCTGATAACCTCTTTGAGGAATCTTTATTAGAGAAAAGGCTGGATTGATGCATATAAAGAGGGCGTCATGTGACATAAATCTCTATGAGCATCAGACACTCTGCATAGCTTTTAAATAACTTTGCATTTACATCACTTTCTTCATGACCAAATCCCCTGCAAAGTATTCTTCATTGAAGAGAATGGATCAAATTGGAATTCTTTAAAACCAGTTTAAGCAACCCACTAATTTAATTTTGTTAATATATTAACCTAATGAAAATGTCCGAAGATCCTGCCATTAACCTCAATCTCAAAATCCATTATTTCTCACATTTGCCAAGTGGAAACGCTCCTACTTTTAAATGTCAAGCTGAGTGCAGCTCGAGATATTCAGTGAGTGCACTTTGGATACTTTGAATTGGTAATATCGCAACTGAGCAGAAAAGGACATTTTAAAAACCCTTCCATACTAGTGTCTGCATGAATCAACTCATTTATAATTCCTTTCATAACACAATAAACCCTTCATTATGGAGACATTAATAGCATTTAACGGATACAACCGTGAGTGTTTTTCTACAGACATGTAGCACCAAGTAAATGCTGTCATGTGTAGGAAGCCAGAGGGGTTATCTGATGTATTCAGTAAATCATCAGACTGCATAACAACTTCAGGAGCAAAAACTAATTCTTTCTTCACAGTATGTACGTTTTGAAAGCTGTTAAATGCCAGAGATGGATTACATAGCCTGCTTGGGCTGATCCCATCAGTTAGTTAACATATTAATGCAGCAGTACTGGATTCAAACATGTCTTATTTCAATGAAGAATCTAATGAAACTCAAATCCCTTCAGTCCCTTTCTCCTCCTGCTGCTGTCTCTAAGCTTTGGACAGAGATTGGTCTCAAGGGAGTCGGGCAAACCCACCATAACAATCCACAGCCTGAGGTAAATACTGCTGGGGATTCTTTAATTAACCATCTAAAATAAAACAACAACAAAGGGATTCCATTTTATGCACATACTGACAGGCTTATTTTATTAGAAATAAATGGCTAATTGCCCCAGGACCGGTGTATTAAATTGGTACAAGAGCAATCTGTCATGTGGATGCTGAATCCTGCAGCCACAGTGCACACGCACACACACATCATTTTAACACTCACACAGAGCATTTGATTTCTTAGTAAAATCCCCTTTGGGGGAATAAAAATGACTCGAGACAAAAAATCACGATTAGAAATTCAAATGTAACAGCGTGCATTCCTCAAGAGACAAGCTAATATCTCCACTGATCTCCCAGGGCCCACTGATGGGTTTTCAATGTCTAGGAAACATATTTTCAAGATATTTAGGTATTCTGTCAAAGGTTTTTTGTTGCGTACCATTATTTATTTTTTTATCGATGAATGCACATATGAAAACACATTTGACACTTGTAGAAATATTAATGGTGGCTTCAAGCGCAGCATCTCTGTTTGTCACGTGTGAATAACAACCAAGAGTGAAAGTGACCTCTCTCCTTACAAACGCCTGGAGGCAGAAACAGAGAAATAACGAGGAGCAAATGAAGGGAAACTGTAGTAAAAAAACAAAAAGACAACACAGTGGTCACTCTAGCCAGCATACGTTCTATTGTACAGGAGTTGCTTTAACTTTGACTAGTTTTGACAAGTTTAAAAATCCCCTCCAGGCATGTTTTGAGACATATAAAACTATTATGCTTTAAATAATTATTTGTTTCTGATATGGTTTTCCCCAAAGAAGTATAATAACCTAGTTTTATTAACTAATTATACATCTAAATCTACCAGACTCTATGAAAAAAGATTTTTTTATTTGTAGAGTTGGAGAAAGAAGCAACATGCATAATGTCATAATTAATCAATTTTATATTTTGTCTGCAGTTGAGTACATTTATTTTTTATACTTTAAGTAAATGTTGCTGGTAATATTTCTGTACACTAACTTGAAACTGAGGCAGGCAAACCCTGTGCAACAACTTACTGCCTCTCTCTCTGCTGCCTCGTGTCACTCCTCTAAGCCCCTCCCACCAAACCCACAACTTCCAATGGCAGCAGAAGGAATCGGACGCCCCTGAGTGACCTCGTGCCTCGCAGGGCTCACTCTCCATGGCGAGATCCTCACCGAGACCCCGGACTTCTCAAAGATGCCCCTCCAGCGCTTTCGCAGCCGCAGGGCAGAGTGACTCAGGCTTCGGAGGCAGCTGCGACACCATCTGTAGTAGCGAGAGGCTTGTATACCACACACACACACACACACACTCACACCACTGTCCCACCTCAAAAGTTCCCCACTGTCTGTCAACATGCCCTTTTGCCTGTCATTGACACGAGCGCCATGGCATTGAAAATAATGAGCCTGAAGCTCTGTGTGGAGCCGGGACGTGTTGTTTTGTATTGTACGCCGCTGTAGGCAAAGGAGGTATTGGTCATTTATCACAAGTTGCGAGATTTTCTGCAGGATTTTGAGCCACTGAATCAGGCTTTCAATGTCTGAAGGGACGCGCAGGCGCATCTGCATCTGCATCTGTAGCTCAGCCAATAGGAACGCACAATATCTCTGAAATTACCTGTGATTGGCCGCAGTCTCCCGTCACGGGCTAGATTTTCTGAAGCCTGTAAACAGAGCCAAGAGGTGGTGCTGAAGTAGAGGTTTGCTCTCAGACTACTTGAATTACAGTATGCTGAAAGGTTATTATGGAACTTTTGCCCAATGACGCCAAATACTGCCTACCCCACCTATAAGTTTTGATGCAGGCACTTTAATATACTTCTAAATACTTCTTCCACCACCGAACTCTCGGCAAGACAGCAAATAAGCCCGAAATGTCAAACTGATCTTTAAATATGAACTATTTGGCCTGCGGCGTCTGGCTCCACCGCTTCAGACAAACCCTACAAAGAGTCATGAACGTCAGTTCACATACGAACAAAGAATGGAATTCCCAAGAAATCAAAGACATTTTAAGGATATAATAAAGAATCTTTATTTTATGAAAACAATACCATTAAAATACTTTTATATAAGCAGAATCATTCCACACATCTGATAAAGAGGGCGATGAAGACGCAGCCAAACAGGGACACGGTCGAGGCTGAGAGGACCACCACGATTACACTTCCTGCCATGTTGACCAGAGCGCCGAGCCCCACGCCCACAATAATCTGAGCCAGCTGGACCATGCAGGTGAGCGCGGCACAGTCCACCCCGGTGCCTCGCTGACTTTCACTGCTTCCTTTCAGCCTCAGTTGTTCCTGGAAGCACAGCCGGTAGTGTTGGTAGAGAAGAGGAGGAGGAGGCGGGAGGGAAAAAAAGGAGAGGAATATTTAATGTCAACCAATTTCTGTATTACCAGAACTTTCCACGGCAGAAAGCAATCAACAGGTTAAACAGATTCAGCTCTGGGAGATAACAAGAGTGAGCACTTCATTTATATTTGTCTTCAGTGTCTGCATTTGATTTTATGACAACTTAATAAGGTATTGAATGAGCGAGCCGGGAACCATCAAAACTGTTATTGAAAGAACAAAGTGATTATTGAACTACCGCCTAAAGATTGTCAGTTTTCAGATATAATGTTCTAAATGGGAAAACTTCTGTTCAAAATTACACTCAAAACGTGGTCACGTTTAATCCAAAGCTCATAAACCAAACTTGAAAATCTTATTTTCTTCCAGATCTGCACACTTCCCTGATATTAAAACATCATTCATTATATGGCAGTGAGCTGGGAGTGAGTTTTAAATACAAGGAACACAAACCAGTCAGATCCACATCTTCTGGAAACTCATGCTGCCACACAAGCAACTCAAAGATCCACAGGGAAACACACTAGTCCAACTGTTGCTATTATTTCATGCTTTTAAATTGTTTTACTGTTTTATTGTTTCTTTTTAATATATGTACCCAGGACTTCCTGATAAACAGTACTGACTCTAAGCATCCCACCGTAACAAAGTAAATTTAATTAAAGGGGCACTTAACTAATTTTACACGTGAAGGTCATTTTAGTCTGCATAAGTCTTGCTCAGCCTGTGCTGAATAATGTCTTTTGTGGCTCTGGAGAGAGCTTTCCAGGGTTTTCTCAGCTTTGGCTTTAGAATAACAAAGAGCCTGTGATACAAACTGAACGTGTGGAATTTCCCCGGCAGGGACGTCTAGTGACAGACGCTATCCAGCTGCCTTATTTACAGTGTGATGACTAAAAGTATCTCTTTCGTCTTCTGCTTTGACCCGCTTTGTCTCTTCTCAGTCCCCCAACTTTATGAAATTAAAATACAAGAAAAGGCCCTTGTGAGGCTTTCAGTGAGGCAGGTCTGAGGACGCTTCTGACTACATCCTGTTGGTAACAATTCCAGCTGTCTTTGGTTGAGCAGTGTTTCTACTGCCAGCTCAGTAGTACCTCCTCTTCGCGCTGATACTCCGCTATCAGGTTGAACGGGATGGTGTAGAGCGTGCTGGACATGACGCCGAACACGCTGCAGAGGACGAGCGTGGCGATGATGTGGGGGAAGAGGCCAATCAGGCTGGTGCCCATGCCGAACAAGAAGTAGCCCATAAAGTATAATCCCTTAAGGCCGATGTATGGGAGAAGGAAACGCTGCACGTCTGAAAACACACACGTCATACACAGTTAGAGAGGAGATTCAGATTAGATATCTGATTACATGACAGCTGCTTTATCTTTTATGGTATTGCATCTCTAAACGATGTTCATAAACATTTTACAACTCTCCACAGCATACATTTGATTTGCTACAGTTGACTGGACATTTAATTTGATGGGCTATCTTTGGTTTCAGCACAAAAAAAATGCCAGTGGATGCTGGCTGCTATGGCGAATGTAGAAATAAAGACACACATACAAACTCTTTGTTCCTGTCACCCGCACGGTTACTTACAGGAGTAGAGAGCAGAGGACACAGCGTTAATACAAAGTCCCCAGCAGCCCACTTCAACTCCTCTCTCATACCTGGCGTAGGCTGTAGAGTTGTGGTCTGCGTAAGGATTCCCCTTGTATACAATCTGGAAGAAAAAAATAAAATAAAAAAAATGAAGAAAAAGACAAAAACCATCTGAGGAAGAGAACGTCAAAATACATGGCCCGCTTTACGGATCTTTGAATTTACAGTTTCCCGCAGAGAAACCGTAAAGCCAAAGATCCAAGCACACAGCTGTCATTGACATAGATATCAAATGTGGGCCTCACTCCTCAATACATGCTTTTGTTTTTCCTTTCTTATAAAAAGAAGCAAATTCCAACTCAACAGGGGGCCACTGGCTTTACATTCCTCATCCCTGATAACAATGCCTGCAGTTTTCAGGGTGTTTCTGAAGTGGCGGTGAAGAGGCCCCACTGTGTCATGGTGTGAGGTGCGTCCTTTGATCAGCATGCACGCCATGAAAGGGTAAAGCATTCATCATTATTACACATGTCAGCGGAAGATTGAGGATCTGAAAAAACATATTGCAGTTTGTTGTTCTTCACCTTTAATGATATTGTTACTTTGCGTCTTTGACATTGAGTCATATTGAGGCCTTTTACACACTTGTTGCATATGAAAATGTTAATTTTCGTGTCAGAAATTCATCATGTTCGCAGTTTGTAAAGACCCATTAGGATGTAACTATGGAATTATTTTTATCATTGATTAATTGGTTGATTATTTATATGAAAAGCTGTTAAGCCTATAAAAATGTTTGACTAACAGACAAAGACATTCAGTTTACGATGACATAAAATTGTAAATAAAGGAGAATCCTTTGCACACTCATCTGTATGATAAATATGACGCTGTAGCCAGGAGACGGTTAGCTTAGCTTAGCAAGAAGACTGGAAGTAGGGGGAAAAGTAGTCTGGCTGTGTCCAAAAGTAAAAAAAACTAAACTCCTACTAGCACCTTTAAAGCTGACAAACACTTTGTATGCCTTTAGCCTTTGGACAGAGCCAGTCTAGCTGTCCAAGCTAACTCTTCCTTCATATAACACAATAATAATGTTGCAGGTGCTATTTCATCACATACATGTAGTTCTTTCAAATACAAAGCAAACACGGGGGACTGAAGACGCTAAAGGTTTTGTAAAATTTGCAAAATAGTTAAAGTCCGGTTAGAGATCTGTGTCTGTCTCTCCCCTCACTTTCTCTTTCGATATTCAATTTGCAATTATATAAAATTGAGAAAAGCTGCAAATCCTCACATTTGAGAAGCTGTAACAAGTAAATATTTGGCATTTCTGACATGACTGAAACAATTAACTGACTATCAGAATAGAAATCTATGAAAGCAGAGGGTAAGGAGTGATGTCAGCAACACAGTGCCCTGAGAGTTCAATGACACTAATCACTGCAATTCAGTTTCAATTTGCCACACCAACTGGAAAATAGGCAGTGATTAGGAGCTATACACAGCACGAGGAAAGGCAGGAAGCAGTGATGGGAAACTACAATGTGAAATTAAGTTCACATGTGTTCTCAGTTACAAATGGGTTGGGTTTTTAAAGCTACATGCAGGGTATTCACATGCAGACACAAATCAATACCTGCCCCATGAAATCGGTGAAGAAGAGCATGTTGCAGAGGAAAGCTGTCCATCCCAGCAGGTGACTGATGCACAGGCAGCGGTAGTGGTTTGGCATGCTGATGATAGTTGTCATCAGCGACCTGAACGTCATCCTCTTCTGGGCCTGCAGACACACACAGACATCAGAGCCAACCGTTAAAACACTGACAGGATTTAAAAATAAATGAATTTAACAGCTTCTGCTCTCACAGCACTCGTTACTCTCCCAGTATTTCACTACTAGCCGACTGCTGATGACACTTCAAAAGCTTCAACAATAAAACAAAAAATGTCTAAACCATAAAAAACCTTAATGACAGTGACAGAAGGGATTCAACATGAAGATCACAGAGGACTCACAACAAGAACTCTGCTCAAGAGTTTGAGACAAAAGGTGATGGAAGATAAAAATAGCAAACTTAAAAATGTTAAAAAAAGTTAAGATATCTGAAACAATCAATCATATCATCTACAGTAGAAATATTATGATTTACAGAAACCATTAAATGAAGTATTACCTGACATAAGACATCTTTTGCTTTCATGAATGATATATATATATATATAAATGTTTTTGTTCATATTTTAATTAACTTTAAGCCCCAGTTGTACTTCAGTTTCATTTGGTGAAAGAAATTTGAATTTAACTCTGTGGTTAGCACTGTCTTCTCCAAGCAAGGGTCATGGGTTTGTATTTACTGACAGGCAGAATGTATGGAAATATACTGAATGGGTGTGAGGTTGGCCCGTGTGTGGAACGTGACCTGCTGTCTCGGATCCTGAGGCTGGACCACATGAGAACTACTGACATGCTGCAGGGCTAACATTGACTACACTGTTTTTTTCACATCAACCATCACATCACTTTTATGACTGCACCATGAGATCAAATGAAAATACTCCACGTTCTTGTGTATTTTTTATACACATTTTCCTGTAATTGAGCCAGAACATATCAAAGGTTATCATCATCCTAACTTTAAGAAGTTGCAGCAGCAAGCTGCTGTACCGCTCAGGGCTTATGTTTGTTGCCTTGGATCATCTTTTATGTTAAGACTAGATACACAGCATGGGTTTTCATTTTACCAGCAGTTAGCTAGGAGGCTTTCAACAGAATTAATTACTACAATAACGTAATAACTACAATAATTTCATACTCAGAGACTATTTATCCTGAATATCACATACCCCCTTGTTTGGCTGCTTGGCGCTGGAGGTCACTGAGTTGGCCTCCCCAAGGGCAGAGAAAGACCTAGGCCTGATGTCTGGGATGGATGCGGGGACAACGGGAGAGACGGGCTCTTTAGTGAGTGCTCCGTAACCATTGCTGTGGGAGCCCAGTATGTGCAGGGCACTGGGAGGTGGGGAGTCAGACGGGTCCTTGCCCAGAGGTTGCTCTGTAATACTGAAGAGGTGCACGGTGAGGAAGATGCCCCAGGTCAATGCTGAGAAGAAGTAGATGACTTGGTACTCAGAGCCAAGCAGCTTGCCAATCGCAGAATGACCCCAGTCCATAGCTCCCACCAGGTAGCCGAACGCTCCGCCCAGACCTGGAATACACAGCAGTAAAAGACTCAACCACTACATTTGTAGACAAAAAAAGTGGTACAGTACAAGTACTGTACATCCTCAAATTGTACTAGAACCATCTCTGCTATAAAATGCAACAGAGAAGTGAGAGGTGGGGTAGCGGCTCTACAGGTGTGAATGTGTGTGTGTCTTTGGGGATTACTAATACGTAGTCCCATTTTGCCTAGAGTGGTTAAATCTGGAAAAACAAATCATTTTTTAAATAATAAAAAGAAAGATTATATATATACATACAGTACTGTACACACCTCTAAAAAACAGCATTAAAAATAAGTAAACAAATGCCATTATTATTATATTGCTGCATTGATCATTTTATTGCTGCACAATAAGGAAATGATCTCTTCCGACATGGAGCGGTAATTAAATCAAATGATGAGCACTACACCAGTTGAAAAGATAAAAGATATTCTTTTAAATTACAGAACATTATTTGGTTCCTTTCAGCACTGTGGTAAGACACAACTAAGCACTTTAGACAATATGAGTAAAACTCTATATGTAGGCAGTGGATGTGGATCTGACATGAAGGCTCACCAAGTGCACTCAGAGGGAACGCAGGTCCTATCTGCCCACAGCATTTGCTTTGGTGCTGCTTTAAATGTCACATCTCTCTCTGCTCCCACTGGTTTATTATTATCAACTCAGACCTTTCTCATTACTTTAAAAAGAGAGCTGAATTCTCCTTCTCCTGAAGAAAGGTGAGGGAATGACCACTTCTCTAACAAGCGTTTCAAGAGGCGAAGCTAAAAGAGCACACCTTGTTATGTCTTAATGTGGACAGGAAACCCTCATTGAATCTGCACCGCTTTATAAATTGTTGTGCATGTTTGTTAGCATGCAACACAGAAGATCTAAAAACAAAGATGATGTTTTGTTTTTGTTTTTTTTATTGTCCTTAAAGGAGACATTAATGCACTTAAGTATAAAACGGATTTGTGTGGCTCCCAGAGAAGATATACAGTCTTCAGTTGGTCACCTTAAAGGAAAAGTCAGAAGATCACCAAAGTCATTAAGATTCATCAGCTGTGCACCATGAATGTCTGTATCAAATCTCATGGCAATCCATTCCATATCTGACGAGAAATGTATTTTTAGAACAAAGCGGTGATGCAATTGATCACGCACGATTGACAGAACAACAGTGCCATCCATGGAGCCACGCAGGTTAATACTGACTTCTGTTTATGTGTCCAGCTTGCTTCAGCAGTTGCTGGTAAGAAAGTATATCAATATAAGATATGTTGTTTGTCCAGAAGAAAATTGAGCTGTGAAGGATTGCCCACTCCTTCAGTGGAACGTGAATCACAGAGAAACACACAACAACTCTTGCTCCCTCCTTCCTCCCCAAACCTCACATACCAGCGGTGGCAACTAAAGAGTCATGTGCCTGGAATCCGTATCTCTCAGCCCAGACCCATGACTGCAGCACATGACTAGCTCAGGGCTGGATTACTGCCTGACTAGCATGCTCACACCACCCGGTGCCTGCTGACAGCTGAGCACACCACTGACACTCACACCAAAAACATCATCTTGCCCCCAAGCAACGTATGAAAAAAGATTTGCTTGATCTTGTATATTTTTAAACATTTCTTTATAGACTCATTTGGAACGTATTTGTAAGGTTATGGTGGTTTACAGGATTTGGAAATAAATGTATAAGCTTAATACGGCGTATCTTTCATGTACGCTGTACAAGGCAATAAAGCATGTAATCTTCTAACCTATGCATTGTTAACTCATCCAAAGTAAAGCGATAGTATTAACAGTTCTTATGTGATAATGGGACTGATTTGGCCTCATTATAAACCTGAAGGAGGTTTAATTTAAAAGAAATCAAGTCCTCCTATCACTTAATATAAAATGCCAAAACTGCTTCCACTGCTGCCTTATAGAACTGTCTTACAGAACTGTTTGAAAGTCAGGAACCTTAACCAGTATCTTGGTCTACTGGTTTGCAAAGTGGTAGTAGGCTAATTCCAATTACCCACCTGGAAAGCACTCATTTTGTGTTTTTAATAGAGCCTAATGACACATTTGCTCAAATGGTAAAAAAAACCTTACTCACTTATGAAGGTCTACATAAATGGCCAACCTGCCAAAGAACAACAACAACAAGGGGGAGTAATAATCCAGGATGTCACAAATGCAGCAGCAACCTTGTTCACCTCAGCTACATCCAGAACGCTCGCTTTTATACTAAGTCTCTCAGGGAATTACAGAGTAAGTTTGGCTCACTCTTTCATGTACAACTCCTTCTACTCTGTGGAATTTGTTTTTGAACATGAGGTCCGAGCGTGACACCTCACAGGGGTTTTTTGTCCGAAATTGTTGCTCAAATGTGTGTCTGAAAACATGCTCAAATGTTTTGGAACATTTTCTTGACGGATTAACCCATCTGCACTTTACCTTCAGGCCATGGGCGTTTGTCTGAATGCATGAATGGATTCTCCAGTCAGATCCAGAGCAAATGGTAGCAAGTCATCTAAGTTTAGACGCAGCAAAGTGTCTCCAAGGTTCAAGGTTGTACGATGAAAAGAAATGTGATGTTCTCAGCCGACATAATGGACGTAGACCAATGTGATCTGGAGTTGTACATTTCCTTTGACAAAACTGTATTTTCCTAATGTTTTCTGAAGGAAGCATTTTGTTTCATTTGGTTATCCTAAGCTGATAACACCAAGGATTCTTTTCTCCACATTGGGACATTGTTTTGGCAAGTGAAAAAATGATCTAACCTTTGTGTTTGCTCACTCAGAGTTCTGTTTTTCTACTCTCAATCTAGGTATAGTTGATCTAATAACAGTTCGGTACCAAATCTGTGTAGAAACTAAACACTCTCACACAGGGGTAAACATGTTTTCACAGTAATGTGAGGCAAGCAGTGGAAACAAGCACCAACACAACACGTATTACCACAACAGTTACTTATTCACATTCAGCGGTTACAGAGCACCAATAGCATTTATTTGGAGTTGTGTTTCTGGCTACCTGGTGAATGTAAGTCCAATATTTCCTCTCTTTTATCTCTGCTTTTGGTCTCTACCAACTCCTGCGGGGAATATCTGTCTCTTTAGCAGCTAAATGCTCCTCTGGGTTCAATAGTTTGTCGCTATCTGTCTGCTATTTGGTGCTGAGCAGGACGTGTTTCCCTCTGTTTCCAGTCTTTATGCTAAACTTAGCTAACAGTTGACTTATATTTAGCAGACAGACATGAGTGGGCTCAATCTTCTCACGTAACTCTCGACAAAATGAATAAGTTTCATGAAATCATCTCTACAAACACACAAAAGACAACACAGTTCACACAGTCACTGCCATACACCATTAGTCTGCTATGTTGTCTGCTGTTATGTGAGTTGCTTAGCTACAAAATGCCCACAAGGCAGCTATTACCACTAAAACCCTCACCAATCAAACAACTAATGCTGATTAATTCGAAGCAAATCCATCAAGATGCACGCTGGGAGCAGCCAGCTAGAAAATCTTTATTGCACAAAATGAACACAATGGCAGTGAGTATTGAAGCAAGTGCAACTACAGCGTGCGCATCTATGGGCTTGTGTATGTGTGTATGGTCTGTTTTACACACCTGTGAGTAGAGCATGGTAGTGGAGACCTCTTTCCTTGTCTTGATGTGAACACACATCGAACAGGTAGGCCTTGATGGGCCCGTCGATGAAGTCTGCAGCGAAGTCAAACAGCACGACCCCGAACATCACCACCACTATGGCCCATATGCTCTTCAATGACCTGTCACTGACTAGTGCTGCAAAACAGAACAAAACGTCTCATCACTCATCAAACACTGCAACCAATGATGAACAATATGAACAAGATTAAGATACCAACAGATCAATATCTTCTTTTAATGAACTTGAAGTGTTAAATTGTCAACAGAGAAGCACGTCACAGAGAACAACACACAGCTAGAAGACAATAAGAAACGTTCTTTTTACAAGCAAACCATTTACGTCTGGCAGGAAACAATTTTATTGTAAAGCCCAATCTTGTTCTGTTTCCTTTTGAAAAGGAATAAAGGATGCTAGAAACATATCACAAGCAAAACACCTGTAATGCAAACATAATGAAGTGGAGTTGATGATTTATTCAATTCAGTTTCAGTTCAATTCAGTCTATGATTTATGTAAGAGATGTGAGCGTGGAGCAGCAAGAACAATATAACAGGCTAAAAATAGAAGTAGCAGAGACACATTTCATGAAGTTACAGGACATCACACCTCTGTGTCGCTCTGCACTCTGTTATTCTGAAAGTTTGAACTGATCTTCTCTAGCTAATAAACCAAAATGAAAAATACTACTTAGAAGCGAAAGGGGAATTCTTTGGGGCAATCGTGAAGTTGTTCATCTTTAAGGTTAGACTGACGGCGGTTAAAACAATGAAAACATTATGTCACACGGTTCCTGTGGCATTCATTACAACCCTGAGAAACATGGAAAGTTAATCAGCTTATTCAGCATACGTCAGAAGAATAAAACTGTATACTCGGTGTGATGATTATAGCAAAGCCCAGTGCCTTTTAAATAGGAACACAACAACATTCTTTTTACCAATGTTTGAAACGTGCTGAATTTGACTTTCTTTTTATCTAACCCCCCTGATTTGAAATAACGAGCCTGTGCTTCGTATTATTTGCAATAGCCTACAACCACCACAGCCAGTATAAACACACATTGTGTTGCTCTGTCTCCTGTTTAATCGTATGGTTTCATTCTGAACTAGATCCCACCTAGTTTACCAAACATTCCCTCAAACTTTACAGGATCACTGTGTTTGCAGAGTGTTTGCAAAGAGATGTGTAGCGTGTTTGTGTAGGATTCAGTGTAGATATGATTGAGGTTATTGAGGATGACGTATTTCAAGCTCCATTATGAAGTCAACTGTGAAAAGCAGAGAATTGTGGAAATGATCACTGAATATGCACTTAACCTCACACTGATCCTGCGCAGCTGTTATGTGGGAAACAATACAGCAGCACTCTAACTCTCAGCAGTGAATGAGTTCACGTGGCTAATCTGTAAAGAAAGTGTTCTTTACTCAGTGAATCTTTTTTTTTTTTTACATAAAGGTCACAGATTCTTTTGTGCAGACAGCTTTTCGTGATGCTGCCTGGAGCCCGGCGGCTCCTTACAAAACAGTTCACAAAACAATATTTCTCAGTCATGCCTCATCACCTGTCTGTAGGCATCGCCTCAGGACCACTCTACCAAGTCGCACATTTAACTTCAGTCACAGGTTTAAAATGTGAGCACGAGAACCTCTCAAGACCTGATTTAACGCGTTTTTCCCCAAAATCTCAGAGCGAGCAGACACTCATAGAGTTCTGAGCCTGTGTCTGTAAAAGTCAGAGATAAGACGAAGCTTGGCTGCCAAGAATTATAATTATAATCATTGTGAAAATAATGCATTTATATCAAGAGCATGAATGGGAGGTGAAAGCTGATGTTCTTTGAGGGAGAACCAAGCTGCTAAGGAAGAATGGGAGCAGTTAGTGCTCATATCCTGACCCAAGCATAAGCTTGCAAACCAAAAGCTTACATTTGCTGAGTTTTACAAAATAAAACACAATTCTTCTTCTGCACATTCCTAAGCATAAGCATTCATTATAATGAGATCAAGGTGATGTCAGATTTCAGAAGAATGTTCTACAATATTTTTGCTTTTCTGAGATGGAAAAAACTGATTATTCATTCACTCATATTCTGTCGGAATCAAAGGCAGAGTCGGCCCCAGAAGAAGAACTCACTTTCTGATATGGCAAGACTAAAATTACATCTGTACCTCCCCCTCTCAAAGTCTGGTCATTGAAGTCTATCTTTCATTAGCTTACATTCTCAAATTCTCCTCTTCCTATCCCTCACCTGAGATGACAGCATCTCCATTCAGGAACAAGGTCATTCCTATCAGCATGAGGATGCCCAGGGCCAGGATGTAAGGCCTCCGCCGGCCCCACGACGAGCGGCAGTAGTCGCTGGCCGAGCCGATGATGGGCTGGAGCATGAAGCCCAGGATGGGGCTGATCAGCCACACCAAGCTGTACAGGCTGCGAGGTAGGCCCACGCTCAGAAGCACCGGTGTGACGAATGCTGCCTCCACGGCGTAGCAGAATTCCCTTCCAAACATGACCATGCCGTGGAGAATAAGTCGCCCCCGCGAGCGTCTGGGGGGCTCCACGGCTCCGAACACAGCACTTTCCTCATTGTCTATGTAGTCTTCTTTTGATCCAGTGTAGTCTGTTGAGTACTGGTGCAAAGAAGTGCTGATGTGCTTGCCAGGCTCCGGGAGCCTGCTGGGTTGGGTCCTCACAGACTGGTTCTTTGATAAGAGAGTCATGGTTGAGAGAGGGGAAAGAGGGGCAGACGGAGAAAGGGAAAATGACAAGGGAGTGAGGAAGATTTAAAAAAAGATAAAAACAGAGAGTATAGTAGTGTTTTTCTCAGTCCGCCAGGTGATGGTTAAATGGCCAAATACCCAATCCTTGCACTGGTGCTCAGCTTGAGCTAATCCTCCTCTCTACTGCACAGCTGAGCAATAAGTCCAAGATCCTAACAGCTTAACTTTACATATGAAGGTCTGCCTCCTGGTCTGAGTAGAACAAAGTGGGACTAAAGAAGAGAGGTGGAGGGGAGGAGAGAAAGAAGTGGGTGTCTCTTCCCCTTCTTCAGTCTTCAAAGTACTGTAAGCCTGGGGCAGTTCATGGAAATGTGTGTGAGGATATACAACCATGTGAGTGTGTTAAAGAGGGTCACTGATTCCATTGTTTTTACAGTCTCTAATGAATAGTAGTACAGTATTTATTTCATGGTGACTACTTACTATTCTTTCAGGTGGGAGGCAGGTGCCACCAGACTTAAGTCATTTATTGATACATTTATAAGCCTTATTTATAAGGATTTTTGTTGTCATTTACTAATGCCTTAATAATTAATCCCACATTTCTCTTCTGATTTGTCATTTGTAGTTTCTTTTCATCCTCAATTTAAATTGTTTAAAATAAAACAAAATTTCAAAACCATGCTATTGGCCTGGCTCTACAGATGACAATGTCGGCCTGACAGTCGGTTCCCCACTTTGGCCCAGACTGAAAAATCCATAAAATTGTGTCGAAACATTCATGTTCCCCCGACGATGAATCCTAAGGACTTTGGTGATGCCCTGACTTTTACTTTAGCTTCACTGTGAGCTTAACATTTGTGTTTTTGAGTAAAATGCTAAACTAAGATGGTAAACATTAACATGCACACATTATCATTGTGAGCATGTTAGCATTCTAGTTAGAAGAAGAAGTGTAATTTTAAGTGACCTTTGGAAGAAATGGTGTGTCAAAGAGTGTGTGTGAATAATTATCTTCCATCTAATGTGGTTATTAAAAGGAAACAGCCAATCCACATGTATAAAGTTAAAAGATTTTCTGAGCGCAGTAGTCATTGCCTCTCGTTACATATTGCATGTGTCATCAGATAATCATGTGCATCTTCAAACAGAATAGGGTTTTTATTTGTCTTTATAGCCAGATAAGTGAAATTACGCAAAGAAATACCTTCGAGCTATGAGGATGTTTTATTCAAATAATAGGTCTGTAAAAAGAAAAGGTTGGAACAGTTTTGGCTCTTCCTAGAACAATCATTATAATCATTCCTTTCAATGTTGCTGCTCCTAACATGATGCTTTGACCTTAAATCAGCATTCAGGAAGACTAGCTCTTTCAATGTAAACTTAATTTCAGTTATCAGAGTTCTTGGGTTAAGGTCAGATTCTGTCTCAGAATCAGCAGACTGGCTGCAAGAATAATCACAAGGATCACAAGAAAATCATTAGGACTTAATCAAACAGATACACCGTGTGAGCAATAAGATACATAAAGGACCCTTTGTCCTTCATTCTCTTCATTTTTAAACTCACATCTTTGTTATGTTACTCTAGAACCTTTCAATACGTTTCTTTCCAGTCTGGTGACCCATCTTTTCCTGCACCTACATACTTAAAATGAAAACCACCGAATTAATTGTGGAGTACAAATCAGCGTTGAGAAGCATGACAGGACAGCCTGGAGTGATGTGCCACTATCCAGTGGTTCGACATGCAAAGAGAGGCTGTAAACCCTCACAGGCCAGCGAGAAGAACAACCATGATGTACCTAAATAGATCGCAGCTATTATGAAACCAATGCCAATCCTGATCCATCTCCACTAAGTAAGTACATTTACTCAATTGCTGTACAGTTTTGAGGTTATTATACTTTACTTGGTCATTTCCATTTTATGATACGTTTTACTCCATTACCTTTATTTTACAGCTGTATTTAGCAATTACCTTTTAGAAAAAAGCATGTTATCTTAAATAAAATACAGCAGTTTCCAACACTTATGACCTCTTACCAAAATTCATTTAAATAACTTTTTGAGATTTCACAAAAAGCAAAGAAAGAGTCCAAACAATGATATTTTCTTCAACAAATACCATAAAGAGCTCAAAATCTAACAAGTCTGGTCTGTGTAGCTTTATTCCTCTGTGGCATAGACCTCCACTGTTGTCCAATACCTATTAAAAAACAAAATACACGAGCCATTGTTACACTCAGTGGCATGCTCCTTCTTTACAAAGACAGCCACAG
Organism: Nannoperca obscura; assembly: GCA_036024295.1. NCBI lineage: Eukaryota > Metazoa > Chordata > Actinopteri > Centrarchiformes > Percichthyidae > Nannoperca > Nannoperca obscura. The sequence goes on from JAVQJL010057081.1 coordinate 21,738, forward strand.
TAGTTTATTTTGAGTCAATCGCACATACACCGTTCATCTGCTGTAAACACTCACCAGAGAACCAAAGGTTTATTCATCCACAACTGAAAATAGTGCCCAACAAATGCACTATTCCCTCCTGTTTGAGTAACATTTGAAAAAAACTGCAGTGCTCTGCTGCCTATTTTAAAAATAAACCTATGTATTCATGAGAAGATTTATGCCTTCAGTAGGAACGAACGAGTGGCTGAGTACACCAGACAGAATTGAGAAGTCAGAAATTGTTGAGGGACAAACTAATATATTGCTGGTTTGGGTATTTTAATGAGATTTGTTGACAATAACAAAAAATGTAGAATATTGCCGGTCTTATCCTTTAAGTAACAATGTGAGTGCATAACTGTTATTTGCAAGGGAGTGTTTTAATTGCAGCTTTTACGAAAGTAAAGGATGTGAATGCTTCTTCCACCACTTCCTCTCTCCCTGCTTTACACAAGCGCATCTGCCACAATGCAAACAGCTGAGGAAGGCTCCCCGTTTGCCAACAGAGGCTTATAATATGCAGTCACAGACAATAGATGAACCTCTTATTTGACAAGATTTTACCCTCAGCCCCGTCTGTAAAGCTGCATGATGCAACAACACAATGCACATTTTGCTCCATCTCTCTCTCCCCTGGGTTGGTTTACGAGCTTGAGTATCATGCCTTAATGAAGTGTTGACATTTTGAAGGCATAAAATAAACGATAATTGGATAATACAGAAAATAAAGTAGGAACCTTAAAGCAATAATTAAACATTTCAGAAAAAAAATTATACTGGTACTCAAAAGAGTTTGAAGAAAAAATCTATATTACTCTAATACCTGTGCTATAGCGGCTTAGCTTAGTTTAGCTTAGGATACAGACTGGAGGAAGGGGGAAACATATTAATTAACATATATATGTTATATATATTGTAAAAAACGATATAAAAACAAACAAGTTGTGGGGCAGCTGTTTTCCCGTTTCCAATGTTTACGCTATGCTCCGACTGTAGCTTCAAATTTAACAAACCGACATGAGAGTGGTATCAGGCTTTTCATCTCATGTCAAAATATTCCTTTAAAAGATGTATCATTTAAGCTTCAAGAATGCTAAACGAGTTTATAATTTAATTTAGTTGTGCCTGTAAGTGAAACCACTAAGAGGCACATTGCTAATACCTCAAAAATAAGGGTCAATCGAACTGTTCTATAAGAACTGTATTAGTCTAACATGGCAGTGCTTTGCGCTGAATGTTAACATTAGCATTCAAGCAATCTCACAATGACAATGCTAACTTGCTGATTTAGTAGACATAATGCTCACTATCTTAGTTTAGCGTGTTAGCATGCTATCATTTGCTATTAGCACACAACACAACATAGCCTACAGCTGAGGCTGATGAAAGGTCATTTGATTTGCAGGTATTTGCTCATAAACCAAAGTACTGGACAATGGGACCTGCAGATGATGCTAGAAAGAAATCACATCAAGTTATTTCAATTCCTCCTGAGCAGGACATAGATATCCAAGCTAATACTTGAGACTTAAACCAAGTCTCATGTCAATCCTTCTAATAATTGTTGAGATATTTCATTCTGGATCAGATGGGACCACACTGACTGACAGCGCCACTCACGTTTTCCCTCCCGCCAAGAGAAATGTAATAACTTTTTCTACCTCCATGTCTGAAGGTGTTCAATAATAGAAAACCGACAATCCCATTTCCATTCACACCAGCTCATAAAGAAGCAGCTGCTCTTTTACGTTGTTAAAAGGTTATTTTCACATCAGCTGGAAATCAAAGCCGGAATACCATCTTGACATTTCCATTGTTGGATAAAGAAGTAACTCAAGGAGTCCGCACATTTATCCTTCTGCTCATTTGTAACTCCCAAACCATCTATTGTGCGGGGCCACTTTTAAAACCTTCTAATTATACCTATTGAAATTGACAAAAATGTTAACTTCACACTCAGGTTTTAGTGCATTTGACTGCATTCATGAATAATATCGTTCATTTTGGGAAGTGTCGGCTGGGCTTCAGAGCTGACCTCAATAACAAAACCGCAAGGATCAAGATTCACTTTAATGAGCTCTAAAACACACACACACACACACACACACACACACACCATTGCCCAGTACATCACATACTTACAGACTGTGATATGAAACAATACAATATGTATACAGTATATCTAGTACATCAAAGAACAACATGCAAAAAAAAAAAAAGATTAACTTAAGGCAAATTTTATATCACAACTAAACCCATGATTTAAAAAATAATAATCTTATTTTATGGTCTAAAAATGTAAAGGTCTAAAAGCAGAATTGGACAAGCCTGCTTAGAAACTGACGGAAGCTAATTCTGACTTTGGTGATCAAGTGATCTTTCCTCTGGTGCCACCAAGAGGTTAATATTTTGTTTTTGAGTGAAATGTCTCGACAACTATTGGATGCATTGCCATGAAACTTTGTGCAGAGTTACAATGATTAAACTAAAACGACTGTGGAAAAGAGAAAAAAAGGAAATTGTAATTTTAGTTTACATCCCCCCAAACCACTTGACAAACCGTGAAATCACAAGGGTTCATTCGCGGTCGACTGCAGCAGCACTTTAAGCTAATGATGCTGCATGTGATGCCTGGAGAGGGATATGGATCAGAAGGAGAAAGGTGGTAGGCAGTGGGGAAGGAAGGAGCAGAAGGAAAAGGTCCATTTCTGTTTCCTCAACATTGTCACATGCACGTCCATGTATACTGATCCTTCTGTCATTGGAGCTGAACATAGTAACTTGTGTACTTTTACCAGGCATACTGTTTTATCAGAGCATGGACTTAATCAGTTAGTCAATAGACAGAAAATAAACCTGAAACAATCATCTTTTCAGTGATTCTTCAGGCATAAAATGCAAAACCTTTACCTGATTTAACGTTTTTAAAACATGACTTGATTCTTTTCTTTGTGATACGTAAAAGTAAACTGAATATCTTTGGGTTTCGGTCTCATGGTCTGATATGACAAAGGATCTTTTTACTTTTTTTAATTCATTTTATAGACAAAACAATTATTTGATTAACTGAGAAAAGAATGGGCAAATGATGAAAATAATCTGTTGCAGCCTGACTTGTCTTGAAAGCTTTAAACTGAAATAAACATAAAAAGGAGAATTTAGGGAACGAAACGTTATATAGCAACAGTGCCTTGGTGAAACAGAACATATTGCTCCACATTTAATATGATTCTCTATGCAGTAACTATCTTAGCCTGTCACTTAAAAGCAGAAAATCAAATGAAAAATGGTATGTTGCTAGAAATGCTAATAATTAGCTCATAGTCGTTAATTGTCCTCCATTTCCATAATCACATTTCAAAACACCACTCCACATTGCAATTTGCATCTATAATCCACCTACTTACGATACAATATGAGGTAACACTTTGGAGCTTAAGATCTTCAAATATTTTAATGTCTCCCCTTTGGTCTGTTTAATAAAGATCAAACAGACCAAAACTGCTCTGCACAATCCATCTTACATATATATTAAACCGTGTTTAAAGGCTGCACTAATCTCACGCTACATGCTTCCAGTCAGTTGCCCTGTGTTTGGCCTGGCACGTTGAGAGTCAGATGTTTGGAGTCACACACCAGACATTCCTCACATACCTGCATGCCTTAAGATTTTATACTACAGTCGTGTATGCAGTAGTATACTCATTAACAAGTAAAAGACGGTTGGGTGAGCGAAGCTGCCAACGTTGTAAATGTTAGAGAGAGGGAAAAGCTCTGGCATAAAGGGTTAAGAACAATTATGTGAGCACGTACGTACGTAAAACAGCACAATACAGAGAGCAGCATGTTGGAAACATATGACAAGCCCAGCTAACACACAAGGGCTAACCTTAAAGGAATAGTTTCACATGTTCACTTTCTTGCCGAGAATTCGTTGAGAATATTGAAACCACCCTCATGTCAGTCTGTTAAACCCGAAACGAGAGTCAGGTTCTTTATAAATAAAACTGAATTGAAATTCGTTAAGTCTGTGAAAATCTCAATAAGTAGTAAGACAAAAAGACAAGCAGCAAATCCTCATTTGAGAAGCTGGAATCAGTAAACATTTGACTGATTGTAATAATTAATCAATAACAAAATTGATTTCAATTAATTTAATTAAATGTAAGTACATTTTTTCAAAGATGCAAATGTTTTATGAGGAAGGACATGCACTCAACAGGATTTTTGGGCCTTGAGGAGACACGCCTTTTGTTTGTTTTGCAAAAAACCTTCACAGGTTACCTAGTGGTTTCAGTTTTGTGCCTAAGAGCTGCTGCTAATTTTTGTTTAAAACAATTACCACACAGCAGCTCTTGTGCCATTTAGTTCTATAATCATAAACAAACTGTGCACATCGCACACAGCGGGAGAGAAATGGGGGTTTATTAGGGGGCCTGCAGCTCTTTTCTTCCCCTGGGGCCCCCTTATTGGTTAATCCACCCCTGCTGCCAGCTGAAAGTAGCTGTATCAACTAGTAACCACCTCTATAAAGCTGCACACATTCCACTTCACAAAACCATGGCTACATACAACCAGGGGCCGGTGAGAAAAGTTTCTAATTTTTTTTGACTTGAGGAAACTGACCTTTCAAACCTTTGCACATCTCATATCTCTGCTGCTTAAAAATGGAAACCAAAGTCACATTTACACTCATATTTATGTATGATTAATATCTGCCAAAAAGCTGCAAAAAAACAACTTATTTTTACATTTTGTCTCAATTCAGATCCATTTCTGAGTTTCTTGATGTGGCAGTTCCTTGTAAGTCATGAAATTCATGATGCTGACCGTATACAGCTTAGAACCTATTAGCTCAATATGTATAACGAAATAAACTTATAATCTGCACTGTATCCTATTACCTAAAATCCATAGGCTTATTGTTCAGCTATACAAAGTCAGTCCAAAGTCATTCCAACAGTCAATTTCTTCTTTTGAGTCGAGCCATCTCTGCTTCACATCATGTGCTCACAGTGGGGTAGCATAAAGTACTTAACTCACATTTCATGTATGGTGACACATTTGCTTTTTATTCTGATTATTTTACATCTTTATACAGCCAGGTTGAAATTTACACGTATCTCCCGTGACAATGGCTAACTTAGTATTTCTAGTGTTTACCAACTTTGCAAACACCAAAGACATTTTTAAAACACACACATATTGCATATGATGATTCACATGAATTAATTATGAAGAGCAGATCACGTCTCTGAAGCATGAAATTCACTTGTGAATGTATAAAAATGCCTGTATTTATTGACAATTTACCTAAAATGAATATTTAGTAATGCATTTCATTTGTTACTGGCTTTTTCTTAAAGGCACAGTGAAACAGTGTTCATAATTAATGAGAGAGGAAAGAGGATGGACCTGCAGTCACAATTTGGTTGTTCTCCCTTACATCATTTGTAAAGAGTTTCTGTTGTCAGACACTGACTTTTTTATAACTCATAAAAATTGTTTATAGATAAGATAAACCAGATAGAATTTATAAAAAATAGAGCGTAATGACAACAGCTGTGATGTGAGATCGTCTATATTCATGTTTAAAATGAGTGACCATCTGTTACCGCATCTAAATGAGTTGCAAACATGTATTTATGCTTGTAAAAGCCCCAAAATGTCTGCAAAACTCTTTTAAAAGTATACAGTGCATTACAAATGTAGCTTCAAAGGAAAACAATAACGGCAGTATTTATTTAATATATTACTGATTTATCAAACCATCTACACAAACTTCTTATGTCACTTATCGAAACTAGATTGACTGAGTTTTTCTTTTAAATTAACACGTTCAGAGGGCAGCAGTGGCACTCAAAAGGGGGGCAGCATTTCAAGCTGACAACCATAACCACTTGACTAACCCAAAATGCATCCATGCGCCCTGAGTGCACAGGATGGCCTCTGACCTTGCCCAATCGAGGCTTGCCTACACTAGAAGTAAGTGTTTGGGAGTCGTACACCAGATGGAGAGATATTTCATGCTTCCTCACCACATTTGTTTTTTTCTTAGCTTTTCCGTTTGAATTTCTAGTTCATGAAAGCAAACGATCCAGCTTTCCCCTTCTATTTTGATTCTTTAACAGCTGAGTTAGACATGACTTGAATTGCAGGTCTTTGTGTAAATCACTGAAATGTGCTCTGTGTCTTATTTGGCCGTTTGTCCTCTACAGCTTTGCCTTGACAGCATTACACTCCACAACCCCAGCTGCTTGCATCTGATCTATCTCTGCTGATGTAAACCCGTACTCCTCCAGGACCTCAACTGTGTGTTCTCCTATAACAGGGTCGGAGGCGAGGCAAGGTGCTGCAGGAGTCCGAGAGAGAACCGGGGACGGCCGAGGGCTTTCATCCCCGCTGGAGTCCTTGATGAAAGAAGCCCTTTCCTGGTTATGTGGGTGTGAGCTCACCTGATCGAAAGACAACACAGGTGTAACACAGGCATCAGTCCCGTCAAAAATCCCTGACCAATCCGCCTGGGTTTTTGAAGCAAAACGTTCCGTGAAGATCCGTCTCAGCTCTGGCCAATCACTGAAGCTCATCTGAGGAGGTAACTCTCCGGCATCCAACTCCAAGCCTGAGGAAAACAGACTCCTGTAACCAAATGGACTTCGTATCTCAACTGAATCTGCAAAGTTACTGCTAAGTCAAAGAGAGCTGCTGGTTTACACATTACAGTTTTGTTTGTTGCTTCTTACACACATTTTCTTATACTGAAAACACTTTTATAAAAATGTCTTCACACAGTTAGGACAACACTTATGTGGACACAACACAAAATAACTGTAAATGAGACTTCAGACTGCCTACCGAAGCATATCGCAGCACTTCTGATTAATTCCTGTAACATATATAGTAAGGAGAGGTTCTATTGTTTTTAATCATAATGGAAATTTTAGTTATACAATAAATAAATACAAATAAAAGCTACCAGTTGTTAGTGTCATTGTGTAACGAGTAACAGCGTTTCCTCGTTGGGTCAGCGCTCTTGGTCAGATTACCAATTGTACTGAACTACATGTTGGTATGGCGAACTCCTGTAAAAGCATCACTTTTTCTTGCATCACTCTTCCACATTTCTTTTGGTGTTGGGAGGAGAAGAGGTGTTTCATTTCACAGGGTGCCCCTGCTGAGCCTCTGTTTCCCCTGGTGTTCGGCACAAGAACATGAGTGACCATCGCCTTCCAAGTTTATTTCATCTATTAAAATGCCTCCAATGTGCACCCCACGAACCCTTAAGTAGCTGTAGGTAGAACAGCGGTTCAATGGCACCCACAGCCATGTACTTTCCGTCCGACGTCTGGTAGGTATCGTAGAAGGGTGCTCCACTGTCCAACATGTTCTGGCCTCTGGAACGATCCCACAAACCAAGGCTACGAGATTTCCATACAAATGAACCAACATATGCTGCTCCTTCTACCTGAGGACGTGAGGGAGAGGGAGAGGAAAGGAAATCAAATTGCTTTATATTTCTTATCTATATTTTATGCACAATTGCTACAGTCATATGTAAACTATACAAGGACAGAAATAAATTGTAGCATACCTGTTCCTGTGATTGGAGTTAGTCATTTATTCATTTTAGGTGTATGAATTCATTTATGCATTCAGAGTATATCACAATCGCTACAGTTGCAAACTATCTCCTGTGTACACTCTCACATGTTAATCCAAGGACAAAGCTCTTTCATAGTGTAAAAGAAGTTGCCACGCTTGAGTAGACAGCAGCAGCATGAGTGAAGAAAAACCTTTCCCAAGAAGAGAATACACAAAGCGGGTCAAATGTGCTGTTAGATAACAGTAACAATACTGCAATTACTCGTTGAATACTAAGTTTTACAGAAAAGTTTGTGAAAGATACAGCACACAGGGTTTTCTGCTGAAATGTACTGCATAAACACAATGTATTTAATCCTCCCTATGTGAACAAGCTATTACTGCTGCTGCTGAATGAATAAAACAAATTAAACAAACGTGACTAAACATTAACTGAAATCAATCTGATAAACTTGATTTAATTTCCTTGGTGGGATAAACATTTGTCACATTGAAAGATATTGTCCCATGGAAGCTTCAACAGTCCAGATAATGTCACGTCACTGTACATGAAAGAGGCTGCAGCAAAGATGACCCATTGCTGCAAACTGCAATCAGTTCGGTCAGTGTAATCTTTAACGAAGCGCGTGCTGCTTATCAAAAGTCATTATGTGAGCAAACAATGACAAACAAAGGGGGGTCAAATATTTGAAGAAGTCATGCGACGTGCTGTGTACATTAGACTTTTCTTAAACGGCTCGTCTATTTTCTACCAAACTGCTACTCTGTGAGTCACCGGGGACAAATCACAGTAGAGCAGAAGACAGTTCTGTCACTGGACTTTCATAATTATTCGGCGCTAAAAACCAAGACTCTCGCACGAAATATGGATCCTGTGGGAAAGCTGGGACGTTTCCCTTGAATGTGTGTCTTTGGTCATGAAATACACTACCGTTCAAAAGTTTGGGGTCACATTGAAATGTCCTTATTTTTGAAGGAAAAGCACTGTACTTTTCAATGAAGATGACTTTAAACTAGTCTTAACTTTAAAGAAATAC
>JAVQJL010057083.1:0-14447 GCA_036024295.1 Nannoperca obscura
CCCTCTTGATTGTGACACCCCTTGAGTGCACATCAGCGGGACCTTTCTGCAGAAAGCTTAATAAATACTCAAAACACTTTGGTGATTCAGAGACTCTTCATTTCCAGATTACCACCACACAAGAAATTGCTTTCTTCGCGGGTTTATAATCAGGCTATGGTGATATTGATTTTAGATCATGCAGCCCTTGTTTAAGCCTTTTTGACGTATAGCCCGTGAAGCCACAACAAATAGGTTACAATTCATGTAAAAAAAAAAAAAACTACGTTATAATTTTCTGAACATACCTTACGTGAGACACCTTCTACATTCGTCCATCAACATATACGGATTTGTGTGTGTAGTCTGGGTAAGAGTGGGAGGCGCTATGTTAAGTTGTTGAGTTTATGTGGCTATAGACTACTCCACTACCTCCAGAGCGCAGTTTGGTGACGATGGGGCACTCTAAAAAATGCAGTGATCTTACAACCTACTGGGATAGGACTACTTCAACATGTGTGAACTGTTCTGTAGAACGAGGTAGGTTATTAATATATTATATTATATTATATTACATTACATTATATTATATTATGTTTTTTTCTATAATATAGGACATGAAATTACCCCTAACTGTGGCTTTGATGATGACGGAGGGCAACACGAGTCCCCCACCAGAAAGTGCAAAAATGATTATTTTAATAATGGCAGCGGGGCATATTGTCAACGTTGTACTTCATGTCCGCCCGGGTATGACACGGAGAGCCCCTGCAACCAAACAACTGACACCAAGTGCAAAAAGCAAAGGTAACAAAGCATGTTCATTACGCATACACTGTAACTGTCTCGATATCTCCCGTGCAGGGAGTTGCAGGATGTAATATCTCGTTGGCACTTAGAAGGAGTCGGTGACAAAACTCACATCAAAACATGGAATTCTTACCTGGCATGCCACAGTGCAGGAACAATCAAATAGAATAGATTAGCCTGTTTTTGTCGGGTAAAGACCGTTTTGTGTTAAACAATGGCCTTTACAGTAGCTTTGTCTCTCTTTCTCTCCCCTGGTTTTCTATAGAGACAAGACGACCACAGTGAGTGAGCTTGCGCTTTATGCAGCTATATGTGCAGCATTCTTTTCATGGTGTTATAAAGTGGCTTTCATTATCTCAGTTTCTCATTCTCCTCAGGAATCAACAACATCTCGGCATGTTTTAACTGTTTTGTGGCCGACATCAACGGTACCTAATCTATATACTGCATCTGTCCTTTTTTATAATTGGCCAATTACTTGAACGCTCATAATACAGCTTAGACCTATTTATGAGCACAGGAAATGATACGTCATGGCAGACTTCAGAGAAGGAAATTAACCCACTAGTAAAATTCCCCGTAATTTATGGTTTGAGTCAGTTCTATAGACATACTTGAGTAATAATAGACAGGTACCCTGTTTAAAAGTTTTTTTTTATTAATTAAAACAATTTAAGCACTTTATAAAATCATTAATTCCACTTTTAATCCATCATTAGCTGAAAGCCTCCTGTTTAACACCAAATGCAACAACTACACCAACTGCCCTCAACCCAGCTGCAGCTAGTCATGTACTATGTAAGTTAAATATACACTTGATTATGGAACAAGAAAATATTTATTCATAGTCTAAATTTAACCTTCACCTTTGTTTTATTTTTGCAGGGGCAGTACCATTGGCCATCCTACTCTTCGTGATGCTCATGTTATCTGCTTGTGTATTTTACATGAAGCGGAAAAGAGGTTTGCATATTGAAAGTAAACGTGTCTGTTAAACATGGACACAAGCATAAAAGGGAAGAAAGTCTTTGTAGGAGAGCTCAGAGGGGGACACTGAAGTAAAGTGTCCACTGACTCTTATAGTGCTAGCATGTTATTACCCAGGAATTAAATCTTCCCGCAGGGTTTATGTGGTTCTGGCAGTGGTTATATGCGTGTCTCTCATGCTTTGGTTCAACACAGGTCAGAGCACAGGGTTGAGTTATAACAGAAGATCATCATATGTCAATACAGGGTTCTCTCCCCTTCCTTCTACACCTGGAAACAATGATCTGGAGAACATTCTGAGTGAGTGGAAACCATTATCTCCAATGTACCATTTACAACCAAACGTTTGAGTCTTTGATTTCAGCCCCTCGTCCTGTGACATTAAGATCCATGAGTATCTGTAATAGTTTAATAGCTCCTTGTTAATGCCTGAAAAGTCTGTGGCCCATGTTGGTTTTTCTTGATCTACTTTCAGTCTTTAATGTTAACATTTTGTGTCTCATTTGTTACATACCGGAGCAGTAACAAACTTAGTAGGGTCCAGACAATGAAAAGCAGGCAATGTACACTGTCTGCTGGCTCCATGTATTATCGTGCTGAGAAGAAGAATGCATATCCCCTGCACGTTTCTTTTGTAGGTCCGGACATCCTGTCAGCACCTTTGAAAAATGTGCTGGACAATCTGGATGTTCTGGAAGAGCTGGTGATTTTGTTGGATCCAGAAGGCCACGGAGTAAAGAACACCAAACATCTTGCATCTCACTGCTCCTTCCCCTCCACTTGGGTTACTTACACCTACTCTATGAAGGACAGTAAGAGCCCTCTGAAAGCCGTGTTGGAGGGGGTCACCAGCAGGCACCCTGACTGGACAGTTGGGCATCTGGCTAAGCTGCTCAGACACATGGAGCGCAATGATGCCGTCGCTGTTCTCACCAAACTCAGACTGAATCAGATGGACATGGAGCATTCCTTCCACGTTTAACTGCCAGATGTTAAGATTTAAATTAATTACACAGGAATCCACAATGAAATTGTAGATCATCAAGTGAAGGGTGGGATCCGGTGTTTTTGGAGCTTGACACTAGAGACTAAACCTTAAGACAAGCAGCTGCCAGTACAAGCCTCTTTTGTCCTTGCATTTGTGCATAAATTGAGCTGATATTTCCTCACTTGTCTGCTCTTCCAGACAGTTTTTATAGTTTAATCTTTATTGCATCATATTTACCACCTTTTCACGTTTAACATAATGAAATCATGTAACAATTCATAAATACTTCACAAATGTTAAAATTTTACATTGTAACATTCCATTTGATTATTGTTTATTTTCTACTCTGACCTTTTATAATAAATAAAAAACCCCAAAACAGAATTTGTTCAAACATCTTAACATCTTTATTAAGCAAATAACATTATAAATAAAAAAGTGCATAGAAAAATTAACAGGTTTAGAAATATGTATACAAATATTTACAAACTCAAGGTTTATTTGTACATGGTAACAAAGACGTAAATTTAAAGATCACATATTTTCTCATTTTTATGTCTTTTACACTTACTTTAAAATAACCCTACTATATATATATATATATATATATATATGTGTGTGTATATATAACATACAGCTTTCTTAACAGATTCTGGGAGAGATGGTCATGATAACTTAAGGTTTTGACTAGTGCTTTGCATCCCTCATTGCAAACACACACAAAATGACAAACAGACACACCCAAAAACATACATACCAGCTCTGCAGGACATTAAAACCAAGCTATCTCTCAAATTATCATCCTCTCTTTTTGCATCAGTATTCCCAAACATCTGTGTAAACAGCTGAGGTAGAATCCTTGCAAGGAGTTGGGAGTGACTCTGCTCATGTTGTCAGCTAGGTGATTGACACAAGTAAATATGGGCTCCATCCCAGTGATTGGACATGCAAGAAGGACAGGGGGGTTAAGATCAAGACAAAACATAATTGAAATTTGCTCTAATAAGGTTGAAGAGAAAAGAGCGAAAGCATTTTTAAAAAGATGATTGTGGGCTTGGGGAGGCAAACAGTGCTCACTTTACTCCTGTGGTTGATTCTAAGACCGTCAGTAATCTACCATAACAAAAAATAAAATAAAAAAGGACTTTTTAAAAATACCTGCTTTAGCACAATTCCTGTCATAAAGGCTTAAATGCATGACCCAAAAGAAAAATTCAAGTAAATTAGTGAAACAAAGGACATCATTTGTAAACAAAACAAAAAAAAAATGGGGGAAGATCTCCTAATACACTAGACCGCCACCGTTTATACAAAGCACAACCTTTTACCATTAAAAATATAAATCAGAACATGAATAAATATAACTACCAATTTCAATAGTGAGATTTAGATTAGCCTCATCAATGACAGCGCTGAACATCACTAAGAACAACCATTATTTTAAGGTGCTGAGTGCATTCTCTCAGCTTGATTTTAAACTGGATATTTTCTGCAACAGCGACGTCTAGAAAGTCTGTTCTCAACTGGTCTGGTGCAGGAGCTGAATACACACACACACACACACTCAGTGGCGATGCTTTATACCAGTGCTTTCCCTGATAGCAGGTTTCACAAAGATGAAGATAATTTGTATGGTTTGACTGTCATTTATGTGCAACTGCAGGGCAGCAATGTCTTATTGCAATAGGTAATGAGCATCTGCCATGAGTGTAATAAAATATAATATTTAAAAAACTAATATTCACCACAACTCTTCACTTTTGGCTTGGGTAGTGTTTGCTACATACACTGTACATCAAGAAAAAAAAAAAACTTGTATCAAGACACACTTGTGTCTTTGTAAATATGACACTATGTTGCTGACTGAAACGTTACATGGCAATAATGTATTTTAAACTCGCCACAGGAAGAGAGTAGATTAAAAAAAACAGCAGATCTAAAGTGTGAAACTTAGTAGACACTTTATATTTCAATGACGTTAAGAGTACTGCTTGAGTGCATACATTTAAGAAGAATGGTCTCAGCAGGGTGAATGAACAGCTAAACGATTCCTGATTTGCAGGACACTTTAGTCCAACTAAAGACTTTAAAGATCTTTCAAAGCTTAGCACCATGGTTGTTTTGTTATTCATGAAAAAAAAACTAGTTTAAAAAGAACAAATATTAACAACATGAGAAGTGTTAAATGTAAGATAAAACGCACAAATAAAGGTTTGGGTGAATGTATGGCTCAAGAACTGACTTCACCACTGCACAGATGGGGCTATAATGTTCCCATCACTGGAAGATGGAGCAATCATGATTACAAGTGTACTATAGACAGACCCCCACCCCACCCACCAGAAAGAAATAAAACATATGGAATTAAAGAATCTCTCAAAGCCTAGCTATTGGGTTTCAGCAATGATTCAAACAGATAAGGCTTCAAAGAAATTCTGTTTGAGTCATCCTTGCCGACGCAGGAACCCCAACATTTTAAATATACGGTCCTCTTCTAATGAACACCAAAACCAATTCCTCTACAATATTATCTGCTGTGGTGACGTTGCTGTGCCAGCTGTACATATGAACACTTCACAAGCAGAAGTACCTTGAAACTTCCACCTCTTCTTTTTCTTCTACTCAAATCCATAAATTGTCCACATATCACTTTGAACCGCCAAATATTCCTGAACGGTCTTATAGTGGCTAATTCCCCTGCTGTGCGCACTTCCCACTGCCTCCCCAAGCCTAATCCAGTGCCACCTTAATTTAAGGCTTACTAGTAAACAGGATCCTTCCCCTTTTCAGACAAGGGATTCCTCAGTTAAGGAAACGCCGACATCGGCGAGCCCCGCAGTTACAGTTGAGTTTGTTGCTCGCGTCTTCAATGGGGAACTTGTAGTCGTAGGTGAGCTCCTCCCCTCTGTAGATCTTCCGGAGAGCAAAGATGACAATGTGCTTCCGGCCTTCCACGTTGATCACTCGCGAGTAGCAGTTAGGTTCACAGGAGTGGTTGATGAATCTTGCCGCGTTGCCATGCATTGTTGCATCCACCACATCAAAGTCATCAATGCGGAACATGTAACAGCCAATGCCCTGCAAAGGCAAAAATGTGACCTATTAATACATCCTTTCTCAACGTCAACCCCCCAAAAATTGTAGACATTGGAATGACAGATTAAAGAAACAGAAATCTGACCAACCTTGCCGTCGTAGTATTTCTCCCTTTTGTCAGTGAGCACTGAGCGAATGACGATGCCTGCATATTCAATAACCATCTCGCCTGCTTCAATGTTCCTCTTGCAGAAAAGACCACGCCCATGGATAGCAGACCTGTGACAGAAGCACATTAGTCACCACTGGTTAGCTCAAATTCATTTCCTGGAATACTCGAGACGCCAAGGGAAGTTCCCAAAATGAACTGGTATTTACAAAAGGCCCAACATTGGCCTTACTTCAGTCATTTGAGCCAAAAAAAATTTAAATAAGCAATCTTACTCAGACACCGAGGCGTCTCATGTTCTGAGGCCCATTTGTGGGCATGTTTATTTGGTTTTCTTATACAAGTTTTTTTTAACAACTGCAGCTTTTTCCCATTAGACAGCAACATCTGGGAAACATCTATGATCAAACCGCTAACCTCTGCTGAATGCATTGCTTTCACTGGCCACGCATGTACTCTGGTTACGCCAGCTCTTGTCAGACTATTTGATGCTTATCCAGATTCAGGTTAAGAGTCTCAACATTTCTTCAGACCGTTTGTCATAAGGCTTTTGGTTCTCTGTAGGTTCAGACGGTTGATGGCTTATTCTGTAGGACTTCCAGTGCAGGTTTAATCTATACATTTACTCAGAATACAAACATACTTTTACTTTACTTTTACTCTTTACTTTTGTTAATTGGTTTTTTAAATTCTTTGCATGTAAAATACATTCATATTACATGTGTTTAGAATGAATGTTGCTTGAATGGCCTCTGTGGACTCTTTTTCTATGTTCATATTGATTGCTCTGCGAACTCAATGGTTTGAAACACCTGTCTTATACACAATGTATGTCAGTCAGGGACTTGCTGCTTTTATCTTGAAGAAGGCAAGATGTGCTAAAACATTGCTCTGTAGAACTGAAAATAATTGCAGCAGAGTTACGAGAGTGCAGCGGTCTCATTCTTTGATTGAAAACATGTTGCAGTGAGGTTCTGGTGTAACCATGGGGTTCCCCTGCAGTACAGCATTTTTGACAACATGATTGCAACTTCGGGCACTACCGTCACATGGTGTTTGTTTAGAATTTCATTGTTTCCACCACAACACAAAAAAATTATTTTAAGCATTACATAGAATTTGCGAATGTAGTTCTGTGCTGACCTGTACACGCCTACGGCCTCCTTAGAGGTCCTTTCCAAATGTCTGAAGCGCATGGCCATGGGCAACTCCAGACTAGTAGCCCGTCTAGGAGGAAAAGCAGACAATTAACCACATACTTCACCAAAAACATCCAGAAACGATTGGGTTTTTATTTCTTCAATTTTTTAAAGCAAAAAGTGTCTGACTTTATAAAAGATGTAGATGGCATTTACTTTTTCTTTTTGAAAGCTTACCACTCCAGTTTCAATACCAAATTGCAGAAAACACATGTCAAGGTAAGTTGTAAACATAGTGAAACGTTTGAGAGAAACTTCTGTTTTTTAGAATGAAACACCAAGGTGCTTTTGAAAGTGTTAAGACTTCATCTTAGCCCGGAAATAATCTACAACTAAATGAGTGAAGCCTGACCTTGTAGATTTCAAAAGAACCTCATCTTCTTCATCGTCATAAGGCCCATTGTCAGGTAGCTGTCTATGCTGAGAAGCCAGGAAGTTAAAGATGTCAAATGTGGACTTCCTGTTAAGAGAGGAGAGATTTCAGGTCTAGATAAGTATGGAAACAACACATTCAAAAAGTCAAATAAAAGTAAACAAGTCAAGTAAAACGTCACACTTTTGTATAATTTGTAATATTATATCCCCGGTATTCCTTTTCCACTTAAATGTAGAAAAAGGGAATGGTCTCAAGATCAATTCTGATGCAGTCAGTGCATCAGAATTGACTGGTTAATTGCAGTTTGTTTGCAAAAAGTAACAGTAAATGGTCCATACCTAAGATACAGCTCAGAGCGCGCACAGCCACTGGGGTTAACAGGAAGGTCGTCCTCCTGGCTGAACTGTTTGAAGAAACGGAAGGCATGGCGTTGACAGCGCTGGGCTCCTTGAAGTTGCTCCAGCAGAAACACCACTGCATCATGGACCAGACCCACCATATGGGCACCGGTGATGCTCTGAAAGGTCAGAGGTCTCAACCTGGCAATTGCTCGTGCCTCCTGCACCCCATCGATCACTGCTTTCCACGCCACTGAAGGGAGAGTTGAGAATTAGATGCCATAAAGTCAATACAATGAACAAACATGTCTACGGAATTACCACATCAAAAAAGGCATTATTATTATTTTGAGAACATGTTCGATAATTGAAGACTTAATTGTGCAATACTGGCCTTACCCTCAATATTGTCTGCCTCTACACTGAAACCATCGTCGCTAGTTATCTCAAATTTCAAGTGTGGCTGGTCTCGGTTAGTTGAACAGTCCTCCTCCTCGTCAGACGCTGGTGGTTCATCATCTGAGGTAAAAGCAGCGCCTAGCAACACACAGTTCACACAGTTCTAAAATGTCGTGGCCACAATTTTGGCAAAGTTAAAGAGCATAGAGGCACTTTAAGTCCCATCCATTAGTTACTGTCCCACCATGAGTGGCAGACATTTTTTAATTTAAAGAAATCATTCAATTTGGCAGTTAAATCTCAAGAATACCAGAGTATTTCTTCCAGTCAGTCAGGGTGTTGTGTCCCACTGGTTCCCAAGCCTGCTGTTTGCCTTGTTCTCCCTGAGACATGTAATCCCAAGGCTCTGATCTGAGAAAGATAAACACACATTTTTAAACACAAAATGTAAAACAGCCTTTTTATGTAACATGTTGTTTGCAGAAGCCACAATGGGAACTAGATGCCGTAGTGTTTTAGCAAATCCAGAAATATCCAAGTAGTAATATTTAAGATTAGCGTTGCTAATTGGTTAGTCAATTAATCTATTAGTTGATAGAAAGTTTTGTAATAGGTTAATTAGGATTTGCTGCTTTTCTTTGTCAATTAATCGAGAATAAAGCCCTATTTAAGATAGGTTAAAATCTTACCCTGAACTATTACAATCACTTATATGCTCCTCCTTTAACTCATCCAGGTTCAGCACTCCTTTCACTGTTGGGGTCTTGATGCGGACTCCTGAAGCCCTGCTGGAGATGCTTGAAACGGTAGGTATGCGGCGCTCCTCATCCTCGGCCCTGATGGGCTCTGGTTGTAGGAAGTCGGCTTTGGACTTTTTTGTGACAATGCGGTCTGAAAGCGAAGACACTCTCTTCATGCGGACGTGGGTGCGAGGGCGGGTTGCGGGAGTCAGCACTGGTGTTGGTGACGGAGAGTGAGGCGACACTGGAGGCTCCGGTTCAATTAACAGACCAGGTGGCAAAACCAGCGAGGAAGGGCTTAGGGTTCGGAGCCCACTCCACTTGGGGGTGTAGTTACTCGCCATTGCTTGATTGATAATAGCTTGAGCACTTTCAGCCGGAGTCATTGGAGGATTCTCTGTTGACTGAGCAGGCTGCCCTGAGGCCTTGGAGGACTTGGATTTTTTGGATGCACTAGACTCCTTTTTCTTTGTTTTTTTCAACTCTGGAACAGTTTCATCTTTTGATGTTTTTGTATTCTTTCTTGGCTTTTTCACATTAACTGATGCCACGGCACCATTGCTATTGTGGGTAAGCAGCTGTGTTATTGTGGGTGGATTCTGAACTGCAGGTGTAACCGCCGGAGGAACTGCTGTCGCCACGTTCACCCCGGGGGGTGGAATCATGTTACCAGCTGCTGCTAGTGTGGCTGACAGTGCATTGCTTTGCAAAAGGCTGGCAATCTGAGTGACGCAGTTGTAGGAAGGGGAGTTGGGAGTTGGCAGCTGGAAAGTGTTGCTTTCTGGATTCTTTACGAAGATCTGCCCAAGGCGGTTTACCAGCAGGACGTGTGGTGTGGGATCCACATTTGGACCTCCAACCTCCTTCACAGTAAGAATAGCATGTCCAGGTAAAGCCTGGGGAACCACTGGATGTTGAGGTTCTAAAGCTGGCCTGGGTGTAGAAAAGTTGATGGAGATTGTGTGACCAGATGCACCTTCCTTCTGCACAGGTGAAGAGCTGTAACCATTTAGGATCACAGGGGCTGAAGTGGTTTGGACAGGTGTTGGAACAGCTGAGCACTGTGTTGACAGTCCAGAAAGAGACGATATTGATGCAGAGGAAGAAACAATGGTGACAGCTGTAGAAACCAATGGCTGTGTTTGCGCGGAGTAGATGGGTAGAGTGACAGTTCCACAAGTTCCTGGTGGGAGACAAGTGCCTGACATAGCTGATAACACTGGATCGTTTCGAGGGGCAACATTTAGAAGTGTTTGTGTCACGTCTCCGACAGGAGTGAGGGTGGTTAGTTTAGTAGAAAAAGGCTCCATGGATGGAAAGGTTGTTGACTCTTGTGAGGACGTTACTGGCTGAAGAGTGATACTTGTTAGAGGAGGCTGACTGAAATCTGGTAAACAGGAATACATCTGCAGAGAGTCTGCAAGGCCTTGAGAGGGGGTCTGAACATCTGTAGATATTAAAGGAGAGGGCTGAAGAAGATTCAGCAGGGTGCCCTGACTGTTATCAGCTGGATTTGCTAATGAGGATTCCATTGTATTAGCTGTTAAGTGATTCATTAACACAGTGGACCCCTCAGTTGACGACACAAAGTGGCTGCTGCCAGGCTCTGAGTTCTGAGGTTTACAAGCTTCAGACTGTTTGGACTCAAGCGGTGTGCCTTCTAACAAAGGAACCATCTCAGTTAAATGTGGACTGATCTCACATCTCTCAGGAACAGGAGGTCTTCCTAAACTGGAACCCTGGAATAAGTTCTCTGAATATGAGGTCTCAGGCACCTTTGTGAGTAAGTTAGGCGGAGCATCATGAACTGGAGTAGGAAGCACGGCCTCCTGATTTACTAACGGAGTGTCAGAGCTTTTCTCTCTGAGAGGAGAGCTTCTGGGAATGTGTGGAGAAGCATCATAGGACTGAGGTGGATCTTGAGGTGAACTATCTGTAGATCTTTTACTGGCAACTGAGATGGTGACTGATGACGAATCCATGTGCTTGTCATTCGATGATTCTTCTGGGAACAGACTCTGAACTGCCTGCGTGCCGTTTGTAGTTTCCGATTCAGCGACACTTTTATGATTTTGGTTTTTGGCTTGTATCTGAGATCGAGTAGAACCCTCCCCTTTCTGAGGATCATCGTTGGTTGCCATACTTGCATCACTCTCTGTACCGTCATCCACACCATCCAGTTGAGCCATAGGCCGAGAAGAAGGGGAGGAGGGAGACTTGGAATGATCTTTTGATCCAGGACAGCTGACTATTGTCCGTGAGAAGTCAAAATAGTGCTCCATGTCATCGTCAGATGAAGTGTTGTCCAAGTCATCCCTGGCTGAGGCTGCAGACCGTGGCAGGTTGGCAACAAGAGTCTTCCTCTTGTGTACCTCTTGGGCTCTTCCCCAAAATTCTTCCTGATCATCACCTTCCACCACTATTTGGCCCCCACAGTTCATTGCCACACCTTCATTCAGGAGCGTCTCTTCAATCTCCATCTCTGTCCTCATCTCTTGGCCCAGACTTATGCTGGGATCCTTGTGGAATGAACCGTAGGGAAATTCTTCGTCACCCTTCTGTTGGTTTAAGTGTCCCTGTGGTGATGTACCATTTGCTGGAGAAACATCTTCAGGTTCTGGTGAAGCTAAGAAGTTGTGCGGCACCTCGACTGAGTCTGGCTGGCTCAGATCAAATGACAATCGAGTTCTGGGTAGATGTTGAATGGATGAAGAGAAAGACAGACTTGGAGAGGGAAAGGTGCCCACACTCTCCTGCCAGGTAGACTGAGGAAAGAACGCTGAGGTACAATGGGTCATTGTATTCCCAGGGCATCGGACTGAGGAAGCACTTCTACCACCAACTGGGCGTGATGATGGAGAATTTATCAGGTTGTCTGTAACACCAAGTGGGAACAGTGGAGAAGTGGGAAGGGAAGATTTTCCAGCACGGAGGGTGATTGGTCCAGGTAGGGGGCCCAGAGGGGGGGGTGACATGTGACTGCGGGGGCCTGTTGTCTGCGAGTGTGGGCTGTGGCGACGAACCCTTCGAGTCTCCTCCAGATCACTTATGGTTAATATGTGGTGGGGTTTCAACTGGGTTAGTCCTACGAAGAAATCAGAATGAATCCACAGCTTGAGAATTGTGTTCTTTTGATTGAATCAACATATTTTTTGCTAGTGAATGAAAATAATCCTCAACAAAAAATTTAACGAATTAAAGTTTTACCTGGGGATGGCAGAGGTCGGGACATTCCTCCAGCTGGTCTCCTGGTTTGGGGATAACTGGGAATCTTTGGCCTTGCACCGTGATCTGACTTGGGGGGAGGTCCTGGGACAAAGGTTTCCTCCGCAGGGGGTAGGGGTTCTGCTATATCAATCTCTTGGGCTTCAGATTCTAATGAGTGAAGAAAAAAATGGTTTATGAAACTATTAGTATCTTTATCTATCACTTTACAGCAAACCACTTCCTAATGGAATGCAGTTTTTCAGTAGTAAAACACGCACCAGGCAGTGGACAGGGGCTGTGAGCAATGGTGTGATTGTCTCCTTGGTCGGGCATCTCCTCAACAGGCTTCTCAGGGACAACGGGACGGACCTCCCGGACTGTACATGTATATTTGCACCGGCGCAGTGGATTAACTGTACTCCAGTACCAACGAGAACACCTTGGGAAGGAAAAAAAAAACAAAGTGGTTTTCGTTTCATGTCGTAGATATAAATCTATTCACATTTAAGATGGTAGAGACAAAATACAACTTACTGAAAACCCACAGGACACAGTTTTCCTTTGCTAGCTGAAAGTTCTGTCAGCACACCCAGTCTGTCTATCTGTAAGGAACCTGTGTAGTGACAATGAGGATATCAATTATTAGTTAAACATAAGCTTATGTTAGTAAATCTCAGGAGTGAGTAGGTAACCAGTTAAAAGAAAGGTGCTTACCAATCATCACGTTAATCAATTCTGGTTCCAGTCCAGTCAAGAACTTTCTGCGAAGGCTGATCCCCTCAAAATCCACATACACTCTGCGGTTCACTTCAAATTCTTGACCAGTTATCATCTGTACAAAAGAAAGTAAAAAAAACATGTTAATTCAACCCAGAATAAAATTACAAACTTGAGCTGCAACAATTAGTCGATTAAAAAAAATTAATTAATAAATAAAGAATTCCCAATTATCCTGGTAATCGATTAATCGTTTGTCATGTCAAACATTTGCTGGTTCCAGCTTCTTAAATTTAAGGATTTGTTGCTTTTTCTTGTCATTTATGATAGTAAATGAAGAGTCTTTGGGTTTGTTAGACAAAAGAAGCAATTTGAAGAGGCTCTGGGAAACTGAAATTTATTCTAAATTTTCTAGACTAAACTATTAATCCTGTAAATAACCAGCAGATTCATTTGATAATGAAAATAAGCGTTAGTTGCAGCCCTATTCCAAACCTTAAAAGTTTTGAGCAGAGCAGAATTTACCCGGCCAGTGATGAGATGTCGGTGTTTGTAGCAATAGACCTTCTTATCATCCTGGAACACACAGTGACGGGAACGGGCACACATGAAGTGATAGTTGCTTTGACAAGATGTCAGGCAGCAGCCCACTGTGGCACCCGTCTGGTTGCAGCGTTCACATCGCTAAGAAAGAGTTGGGATTGATTGTGGCAAAGAAAGAAGAGTCAGAGTCAGACCAATAAAGGAAAAGCAATCAATTATAAGAGTGGATATTTGGTTATGAGAACAGCTTGAGTGATCTATTGTTGACAGATTTTTTTTAACTCTAAAATATCAATATCAACTTACAAGTTTTATAGTAATCAAATTCCTAGTTTTTTTTTCTAGTAATATTGTATAGGCATAAACATAATTAAACTAACAGGAAAATCAATTTACAACAACTAACCATCAAGCGGCCCCTTGTGACAGCACTGTGTACGTGCAGTAGAGAGCCATTCTCCTCTTCGAACACCTCGGCTGACCACAGACAGCAGTTGACATGTGCCCACTCATTCTGGCCCAAGTATAGCAACCTGCCTGCTTCCTATAAAACACCACCACCACCACCACAAAGGAACTTGTGAACCCCCTTGAGTAACCAATCAATGCTGTA
Source organism: Nannoperca obscura (assembly GCA_036024295.1). Taxonomy (NCBI): domain Eukaryota; kingdom Metazoa; phylum Chordata; class Actinopteri; order Centrarchiformes; family Percichthyidae; genus Nannoperca; species Nannoperca obscura. The sequence continues at coordinate 14,102 of JAVQJL010057083.1, forward strand.
TGTACAGTATTTACAAGCAGTTCACTCTTTAAGCTGTTAATTTTTAATGCATTACTTACATTAGGTTTGAGGTCTCCATATTTTTGGCACAAAGAGCACTGTCTCTCATCATCCTTAGACCATCCGGTGTCTAAATCAGCTTTTGAAAGCCGTCCCCTTTTCCCTATTTAAATACACAAAAAAGACTTAAAGGGTCAAACACAGCACAAGTTCCACAGCAACAACTACATGGCCGCTTTTGTTTACACCCGGGATCAGCTGATTGAACTTAAGCCGGCCATGGTGACCAGATCTGCGGACATCCCGCAGGAGATCTGGAGAGAAACACACCGAGGCTGCAGGGGAA
>JAVQJL010057088.1:0-15378 GCA_036024295.1 Nannoperca obscura
GAGAGAGAGAGAGAGAGAGAGAGAGAGAGAGAGAGAGAGAGAGAGAGAAAGAGAGAGGAAAGCCAATTTGGTGGTGACCATGTCAGGATGTCAGGTGAATTTCAGGCAGAATAAAACTAAATAAATAAATAATAAATACGATCTCTGTAAGCCTTGCCTAAGGGTAATGTTTCAACAATAACAAACCAACCAGCCACTACACACACACACACAACCATGCACAACAAAATATGCACAGACATGCACATGCATTGTACATACATGTGCACACATGCAAACACACACACACATTTATGCACGCCCACGCATACAATCTTTGTCTCATGAGAAATGGTATTAATACCTGCCAGGCTTTAAAATGTCAGCCAGTCTCAAACAAGGTGCACAAAGACCCAATTTATTTATGGATCTGACACTTCTCATGTCTTTCTGCTTTCAAGCTATTTTTGCTTTCAAAGTGTGTCTTTAGAAGGAGGAGGAGGAGGAGGGATGGAGATGAAGATGCGGACAGACAGACTGACCGAGTGCTGGGAAAGGAGTGTGGCCCAGAGGCCAAAGAGATCAGCCAGTGAAGCCCTGAGGAGTTGGTATTTTAACCCACACTTGGGGTAAAATGTCCCTTAGGATGATTCTTCTATTTCTGACACATGGCTGTGATCAAAGAGTTGCATTGGGCGATAAAAATACCACAAATATGGGCTAATCACAAATCTGCATTCAGCCCTGATGGCTGCTATCTAATATGAGCTGATGGAGTTTATTTACTCTCCCTCCCTTTGTCTTTTCCTTCTCACTCTCCGTCGTGCTCTCTTAGTATTCACCTCCACAGTCACACACATTAGTCCAATCTCCAGAGCTGTTTACTCATTGAGTGATGATTGCCTGTTTAAATATCTGTCCTCACCGGTGTACACAGCTTCACACACATATACATGCAGTTCCATGTCTGATTGTATCTCAGACAGCCAGTAACATCAGTGTCTACCTGGCTTTAACATGGAGAGAATACAGACTGGAATTACTTATTTTATGTATTTACTGCAGGTTTCGATTTTTGTTAAACACATATTGTATGTCTTAATTTATTCCCGAATCAAATGGCTTCAGTGTCATTTTACAAAAGCACAACAACAAAAAAAAAAAACAGACGACTACAACAAACAAAGGATTTAAAGCTCTAATCTGTATTCAACCTGCCCAGCCCCAAACAGTAGAAACAATTAGCGATTAGCTGGTGAACATAGTGAAGCATTTAGCTGCCATGGATCCAGATATTTTTCTTGGAAAACACTTTTAAAATTGTCAGTGTATGTCACAATTTGCTAACTCTGAGCCATCAGAAAATCTCCACTTACTAAGTTATGAATGCCACATCAGTGTGTGGTTCAGGGGAACTCTTCTTGTTTGTGTGGTAAATACGACCCCACTTACTTGATACATTCCACTCAGACAGCTCTTGACATGACGGAAACAGCTCTCATTAAGGATTCAAATGATCTTCTGCTTGCTGCTGATGCAGGTGACGCAGGTGAACTTGCTATGCTAATCAACTGTCTGGAAGAAATGGGTTGGCCTGACTTCTAGGGCAAATTTTCTTTTAATAAAGAGTCTGAACCTTGAATATGCTTGCTTTTTGGATGCATTGTTTTAATTAATTTTAATTCATTCATGAGCACCATCATTTGTAAGCATAAGATGTTTTCTGCATTGCTATGCAGATGACAACTGAAACACCTTGCTCCTCACTCACACGATGGCTTTCTCACATGTTACGTTGGGCGTCTCAGAACTTCCTCCAACTCAGTGACGTTACATCAAAGATTGTTAAGTTTGTCACTTTTAACACTTGTCTCTCTAACAACATCCACAACACTGGTCAAGATGGTTGTTCAGTCTTCTTTTAGCTGTGGAACATTTGGGGGTTTCATTCTCAGGCTGCACTTCAGCAGGTTATCTAGGCTTTAATCTTTAATTGTAGACTCTTCTAACTCCATACTATCAAGGCCATTTCATCCCTGCGAGGCTTTTATCTAACTCATAGAAGGATCATGTCATCCGTATCATTGCCAGTCTTTACAGGTGGTCTGTCAGTTTTACAGCTTCTGCTTTGGCTGTGGCCAGGGTTTGATCCTCGGCTCCTGCTGTCCACATGTCAATTAAGTCAATGTTCTTCTTTATAAAGCTATATTTTTATTTAACTTTTAAAGGACAATGTATACCTCGTTATTTAGTTCTGTCGTTTTGTTCTGTTTTATCACTTTTAGTATATATATATATTTTTTTACTTGTTTCTTCTTTCATTTTATTTTAGTCCTTTATTTCACTGATTCTGTGTGATTAGAACCCATTAAAACGGTCCTTTGCCTCTCACGTTAATTTGTAAGGTTATTTCTGTCTTTTAATACACTGTTCAGTCAGAAAAGGTTATTGATATGAGACTACAGCACAGCAGTATAGTTAACGATGGGCGTCTTGGCTCTGACCTCATCACTCCCTGCAGCATGGACGTAAGCCTACACAGAGAGAGATTGGGGAGTGATGGTAGCAGACAGATTCCCCCAAAACCCTAGAGTCAGAGCGCACAGGTGGGTGCTGGGTGGAGGTGGGGCTGATTAAAAACTAAGTGGTGGATAAATATACAGAAAGCAGTGAAGCATGGCAGAGCAGAATGAGAACAGAGCATTTTGGAGACTATCCTCCCAAGAATAACTGCAGCATCAGTTGATTGTTCAAATGCTTATTTATGTTCAGGTTTACCTGACGAGGACCTTTAGTGGCCATTAGAATTGTGACTGCCTGGAGCAAAACTGGAAGTAGGTATTGAGGTGTTGAGATGCAGAATTCATGGGTTAGTTCGGAGAACTTGTTGGTATTTAAGCAGCTTAAAGGAATAGTTTTGGGAAATTTGCTTACAGGCGGAGAGTTAGATGAGAATATTGATGACACTCTCGCATCTGTATAGTTAGCTTAGGTTAGCATAAAGACTGGAAACAGCTAGTCTGACTCTATCCAGAGTACATAAATGAGGTATGGTTTGTTAACAGTGAGCTTTAGAGGTTTAGAAGCTAGATTTTGTTACCTCTGGACAGAGCCAGGATAGTTATTTCCCCCGTTTACAGTCATTGTGCTAAGCTTCATATTTACCCTACAGATATAAAAGTGGCATCAATCTTCTCATCTAACATTTTGTCAGAAAGAGAAAAAGTAAGTTTCTCAAACGGTGTTGCTTTAAATAGACTTTTAACTACTATAAACAAGTTTAAATATTGTGAAGTGTGCATTGGATATGTGTTGCATTGGAGTATGTCACCTCTGAATGTAACAGCAACACTTGAACTGACTACCTGAACTGGCTCACAGATTTAAATAGGCTCTATTAATTAAATGTACATTCAGCTATTTTAAGGAGAGCCATTACAAATCAAGTTGCACAACTAACCCTAGAATAGCCTGAACTCCGGCACAATAACAGCAGAGTCAGCTCGGAGGATGATTCATCAAACATGCCAAGAGGAACGTTGTCTTGACTGAGGTCTGAGTGGTCTCAATGTGGAGAGCTGTCCATGGTGCTGAAACTTTTGCCATGTGTTTCACACGTTATTAGAGCTGCGACTAAAGAAGGGAATAATCTGTTGAGCAACATAATTTGTCAGTGCCTTCCAAACCAAACACTGTTCCAAAAGTCAAACCTTTATCGGATCTTCTGAGGGATTGGTTATGTTTAGGCACAAAAAACAACTTGGTTATGGTCATGGTTAAAAGACACCAATGTTGACTGTATGGCAGACTGTTGACTGTTTGTTTTTTCCCTTTTTTGCTCCCAATGCCGCCCAAGAGTTAGAATTCTTACTGCTGCAAGAGGTCTGTGTCACTTGTTGAAACGATTGATGCTGTTATTTATTTATTTATTTGCTGTTGTCATAAAATAGTAAAGATTGCTAATCAAAATGTCTTATCATCGTTAATCCAAAAAATATAATATTTTCAATTTAAAATGATATAAAACAACATCTGAGAAACTTGCACCCGCAAATGTTTGTGTGTTAAACAATTCATTGACCATCAAAAGTGTAAATGTTCTGTCATTCAACTAATTGTTTCTTTACTGCACATGACAACAGCAGATTAATACAATGCAAGGTGTACATGTTATGTGTAGAGCTGCAGATGTTCACAGCAGGAGCAGCACATACAGTGGATTTGTTTACAATCTTAGTGAACCAATATTGCATCAGAACACTATTGGTTCTCAACAAATCCACATCTCACAAGACATACAACATAAATCCTCCTTGGCAACACTTAAAATTGTAGAATTAGCCAGCAAGCTTTTCCCAGTAAACACTCGTTGTTTCTCGCTGAATCAATCAGTGTTAATCTGTGGATCTGATGGGTCTACTGGCCGGAGAACATATGTTCTCTGCTGGCTGGTTTACACATTGTCCAGCTGTCTGTTGTTTCCATTCATCAGAGGTATCATTGTATCTATTACACACATCCCATACAGATATAGACACCTCAGTCACACGTCTCACATCTCAAACACTCTATTTTAACACTCGTCTGTATTTATAGCGCTGTGTTAAAAGGCCTGTCACCTGACCAAGCTGCATAGTGAGGGAAAAGAAGAAAACTGCTTTTATTAGGAGTGATGGTAACCTGCAAAAGACAGCACTCTTGAAAATTATGAAACGCCTGTTTGAGAGGGGAGGAGAGCAAAGTGAAATTGTTTGTCTCTCCTCTGCGAAATTACTGTCACAAGTAAGCCATGGAGAGGGGGAAAAAGTGAGAGGCAATCAGACATTTTTCTCCCTCTCCCCTTCACACTCAGCATTACTCTCTTCTCCCAGCACACACACACACACACACACACACACACACACACACACACACACACACACATTTATGCATGTCAACACGATTCCAGTCAACATTACTTAAAAACCATGTGTTTTCTTTCTGCAGAACGAAAGGAGTGAGAATTATGATTTGCTTTCCTCTCCTGCTTTTCAGTTTTCTGGCAGACAGACGATTTCCTTCCCAGTGAGCTATTTTATCTGTGAATGAGACGGACACTCACTACAATACTGAGAGACTACATTTGTACGGGTGTAGCAAATGTGGTAGTATGGGTTTCCTTGTCATATTTGCTTTGTCTCTTGGGTTTTACACTGTTGATAATCCAAGGTAAATGTGGCGTTTGCAGGCTCGGCTTTAGAAAGAAATGCTGCAAATAAATAAAACACTCAGTTTCCAGGGCCTAATAATCAATTCAAAGCTAATTCTGGACTTACATTACATATCTCTGATATCTGCATTAATACCAGAGAATATAATCAGAATATCAATATTTGCAGAAATGTGTAACTAAATAATCTCAACTCACAGGTTCACTTACAGCTTTCAACCTCATCTCACAGTGCTCTACACTCATTTACGCTCATTTTCCAGCACCAGTTTGACTTTAAATAATTGCACGTCTTCCAGAAACTAGTTTTTTCTGTATGTTGCAGTACATTCTTTTTATGACGCTTGTGGGTTGTCAAATTGGTGAATGCTTTTGTTTTTTTTCTTGTGTTTGATTTATTTACTTCATAAAAAATATTTAATGCACTCATTGTCAAACCCAAGCATATTCTTATACTTATTATACTTAGAAAATAAACCTTAAATATTAATAAATTATAAACTTGTTGTTGATACATTTTCTTTCAATTAATATAATTAATAAAGAGTTTCTTCATTATTAAAGTTTCACCAAGTGAGACAATTTACTTTATTTCCCATAATGCAAATTGATTTAATTCATCAAGGTGTGTTAAGATGGAACATGAAGCAAATTTCAGAAGTGGCGTGATTGCATACAAAAGTCAATGAAACACGGACACGAGCAGGTGTGGCTAACTCCTCCACCAGAGGAGCGAGAGACCGGAGGAAAATAACAGAAGGAACTGGACTTCCTGGTGAGTTCTGAGGCTGAGCTGAAGATAAACACATGCGCGCGCATGCACACACACACACACACACACACACACACACATTGTGGTTGTATGCTAGTGTGATGCTAGCTAGTCATAGCTAATGTTTGTACAGTTGGTACATTGGTCGAGCAAACACAGACTACTCAAACAGCCAAATTGTCAACTTCATGCAAATAACACAAGGAATACATTTGCTTTGAGTTCTGCAAATTCACATCTTTCAAATTCCATCGCAAATTCCTGTTAGAAATTTTAAATCTGGAAGACCAAGCTGACATAACCCTGATGACATCATGAGAGGTTATTTACTGACACCTCCTCCAGGGCAATTGAAACACTATACAACTGTTTTCACAGGCGGAGGAGTCCTCATCAAGATGCTGAACTACATGTGTAAAAATTGGTGGAATTCCCCTTTAATAGAATAATCATTTCAGCACTACCATTGCAATATTTGCTTTGTCTTTTGGTTAGGCTTCTGGCTTGTGTGCTTTCTGTCAATAGCCCAAAGTAAATGTGATGTTTGTTGGCTTATTGACTTTGTAAAAATGTATTCACTCTGATAAACAATGAGCAGAGCCGGGGGGTCCTGACTGGAAAAAAATATTAATGGGGTTCATGCTGGACCAGTTGATGGTAAAGGGAAAGAGAAGATAAAAAAAGGCAGAGATAGGGAAAGAAACATCAGAGCAATACAGTGAGGTGATTTAAGGAAATGAAGGCAGGATATGTGACAGGATGAAGGTGAATAATACTGAGAAAACGGGAGCAAAAGTGGGCTGGGAGAGGAGGAGGGGTTGTGCTGAAGTGAGCGAGAGGGAGGAGAGGAAGGGAGGCAGGCTAAATCCTCACACCATTATTATCAGAACTCACATGCAGCCCCTTCTGTGATGGAGTGAGAGGCGATAGAAAGAGATAAAGAAAAGATGGAGTTAAAGAGGAAATGGAAAGCAGGATTACTGGTGTGACAGCACTGGCAGATGAGCGGCAGCGCAACGTTGAGGGAGAGAGAGAAAGTCTGGTGGGGGAAAAAAACCCAAATCAGTGCAACAGGATGAGGACCTGCTAGTGCACAGTCGCCCCGACCCCGCAGACCTGCCATCTGTCCCGCTGTTCTCTCTGTGATCCCGACGCACCCAGCATCAACCAACATCTGGATCACCTCGCATCCATATGGGAAAGAGAGCGAGGGGCGCCAAGACACCTAAATCGTTTTTTCCCTTCATCCTTTTTGATTACACAAGACCTGAGAAGGCACATCATCACCCTCGGAGTACCATCACCACAGGCGCTGATAACTGGACTAAAGCAGGGAAAAACTTTTGCTCCAAAGATGCAGAGACGTGCGCAGGACCCTTCATTTTCTGTCTGTGAGATTTCCTAACTTCCCATGGATCTGTTGTGTCTCTTACCCCTGAGCAGGGAGAGGGAAAAGGAGCCAGAGGAGGTGGAGTGGGGGAGAAAGGAGGAGAGGGCGGGGAAGCGTCTCCGCTGCTGAAGTGTTACCGGCGTTTGTGCTCCTCTGCTGAAGAGGCATTTTATCACTCTTCCTCCTCCCCTTTCGCTCCTCTCCTCATCCCAGCAGCAGGGAGTCTGAGGGATACAGACAGTGAGCTAAACAGTGGCTGGCTGCTCGTCTAGGGGCTCCCGCACCTCTCGTCTTCTGTCACCCTCCTTTTCCCTCACTTTCCTCCCCTCTCCGTTCCCATTTTGATGTCCTGTCTTCACCTTCATGACCACTTGTAAACGCGTTCAATGTGATACAGAAAAAGGAGAGAAGTGAGAGAGAAGGGGAGAAAAAAGTGAGGAGTTAGAATTTTGGGATAAAACAGGAAGATCACATACGCCTGCTGTCACATTGTGAAGTCCTTCAGAGGAGTGTGCAGACATCCAACGCTGCCAAACACACACACACACACACACACACACACACACACACACACACACACACACACACACACACACAGAGTCACTGATAACTCACACACACTCACTCACATAGAGACTTGGTCTAAATGCGTACTCCTACAGGTGCTGAGAGGGGAGAGAGGCAGGCGAAAAACGGGTGAAAAGGAAAGAAACAGAAATAGAGAACAAGACATTTGGAGGATAGCAACCAGAGTACAATGGAGAAGCAGGAGTTCAAGGTGGATGACGGCAGAATGCACAGGTAAGTCTGTCACTCTCTCTCACTCTCTCTCTCTCACACACACACACACACATATATATTCACATTTGCTAACATTCTTAGTCTGTCACTTAATCTGATCCACTGCCAGGAATTCATAGTTTATATAAAAGTTCGGGGCGACAGATATGGAGCAATCGATGGAGACAGAAGAGATACGTACGAGTATAAGAAGCTGAGGGGGAGTATAAGTGTAGACACACAGCATGAGTGCAGTCAAACTTTCAGTTTTCATAAGTGAAGAGTTTCCTCGAGAGAAAGCTCCCATCTGCTGCTGACAGAAACAGAACAGCCAGTTGTTACTATAACAGGAACTACTGTAAGAGGACATATTAGCATTTTTCACTCTGAGGTTTTGCGGTTAGCAGCTTGTTTGGAGTGTGTGTGTGTGTGTGTGTGTGTGTGTGTACAATGCCTCCACACCTGCATGAACACACACTCAGTATGACTCATTTATGGATTGTGGATGTTACAGTTGCAGTGTTTTACTGTCGTATCAGTTTTCTGGTAATGCTCATTGATTTATCCTATAAGCTGTATGTAGCCGTTCTCATTTTTCTCCATTACTGACAGAAGCTTTTTGCTCCAGTTTACATATATCATCTTGCAGCGGCAGCGTTGACCACAGCTTTTTTTAGCTGCACAGTTCAATGTTACATAGACCAGAGGTTTCCAACGTGGGGTTCAAGGGGCCCCCAAGGGCTCACATGATAAATCTGAGCGGGTCACAAGATGATTAACCGGACAATAAAAGTAAAAAGAAAAGATTTCTCTTATAAAAGATTATTGGATACTTTAACCTACTCAGGCTTCTGAAGATCCACTCTAAGGCAGGAAACGAATGCAGTTTACATATATCATGTTGCAGCAGCAGTTCCTTCATCAGTTTCTTTTAGCTGCACACTTCATAACCAGTGGTCCCCAACCTGGGGGCCCCCAAAGAGGTCCCATGACAAAGCTGATTTTATTACAAAAATATATTTATTACATTTTTGTTTTATGAAACATTGGAGACTTTGCAAACGGCTCCAGTTTACATACATCAGGTTGCAACATCATGTACCACAGTTTGTAGTAGCTGCAAAGTTCCCTGGTAGATAAAGCAATGGTTGCCAACATAGGGGTTGGGGCCTAAAGGGGTCCCAAGATAGATCTGAATTACTAAATCAGATTAATGGAAGAAAAATCATAAATCTCTTATAGAAATACTATTTTGCCTCTCTTCACGCTTCTCAAACCCTTTCTGAGGCTCATGTTGCAGCATCATAGTTACATTGACGTGGTTCCCAACATGTGGAAAGGTGACAGTGTGATGGGATATAATTAGGATTTTAATTAAAAAGAAAAAAACATATTTCTCTCATACAAAATTATACTTATTTCTGTCAGATGTTTTGTCTTTTTGGTGAAATATTGGATTCTTTCACCTTCTCAAGCTTTTGAAAATCTTTCAAATGAAACAAAGTGAAAAATGGAGCTGTTCACAACTCACGTACACAATACATGTGATAAGGGGTTGAAAGTAGATTTGTGTTAAAGGGCCACAAGCCAAATCAGACTACTACTACTACTACTACTACTACTGACACTGACAATTAGGTATGTGTGTGTGAATATGTTCATGCTGGCACCCTTTCATTTCAAGTGTTTCAGCGTCTGTTTTAAGCAGATGTGGCAGCAGATTGGGTGTCACTGAGATTTTGATTGCTTTACGTTTGATTGGTAGGGGGCCAAGCTGAGCTAGAAATGCCCCCATCCTGTCACTCTTCTTGGCTGATACGTCCGGCCTACAACGATTTCCTGTAAAGCTGTCAAATCTTTACGTGTGAGAGCAGGAACCCACAGGGAGAAGGGGTTGCAATGTTAGCAGTTAAAATCCTAATGACGTTACATTTATGTGTCAGACGTTATGCGATACGTTTCATAATAAGCTCAGGGGTTAAGCATGACATGGTCATTTATTCATATTGCGAGTTTAATTTTGTATGTTTATTAGCTGTGTGTGTTGTCTTCCACAATTCATTCATAAGGAGGAGCGATGGAGGAATAAACAGTGCAAGAGAAGGGTGGAGTGGAGCTGGGTGACAGGGTGGCTGCTCCTGGTTCACGCTCTATGCCGTGTTCACTGTCATATACATAACTGTTATGTAATGTAACTATTTTAATGAGGACTTCAGGAAAGGGTGAGGGAAGTGCTTTTTTGAGTGGAGTCTCATTAATCCAAAGTGTGACTGAAGTCAGGAGGTTTTTCCTTGTGTTCTGACTGAATGTATTGAATTTCATAACCGCATATACAATCACAAGACAATGTAGCCCTGATGTGAGCCTCCAAGTTCATAAACACACCAAGGGGAAAATGATAACTCCCGTAAGTCATAGGTGTCACCTGATACTGGATATTTTAGAGCTTTTTAGCTGAAAACTGCTATCGCTGAAGGAATACTTTTACTTTTTGTACTTTTGCTGCAAATACTTTTGTGCTTTTTGAATGCATGACTCAAACTTGAAACTGAGTGTCTTAATTAATAGATCTGAGCACTTCTTACACCACTGAATATAGCTTCTAGTCATCAGAGCTAAGCACAGTGAAGACATTCTTGCACTTGAAATTTTTAAAATAAAGCATTAATTGGGAATTTCCTATATCAGTTAGAATGCAAGTATCAGGAATGAAATCATTGCTGCAGAATATGTTTTCACACTGGGATTTCTTGGACTGGATTCAAATCTGCATAAATGAGGCTCTAGAGAATCCTGATGTTTCATGCAGCTGTCAGAGTACCGTGCTTGCAGTATGTTGATGAGAGGAAGGCCATCTACTACATTAATGCTAGCCCGCTAATTCAAGATCCCTAATTAATGCAATCAAATCAGTTTCATAGGTGCTGTGAAAAAAAAACAAGGCTTAAAGCAGACATGTTGATAATTCTCTGGTGATGATGCTCATCCCATCAACTAGATCCTCTCTGCTCATTTCCTCTCCATCCCCCGGGGACTCAGTATAGGGACATCACATTCCAGCTAAGTAGTTCAATGACTGAACGTTCTCTACTGTATATACAATATGTCCCAGGAGGTATACAGTACTTCAACAGAGGACAGGCTTAAGCATCAGCTGAACATGTGGTCCAACAGGTTTTCTCATAATCTTCCAAATGATATTGTTCCTTCTGGGCATTTATGGTAGACAGTGTAGCAGTCCCACTGTACTGCAAACGGGAACTCAGTTACAAATCAATATTGGTATTTTTTGCCCATCTTTATGACAGAGCTGCAAGAAAAAAACCTAATTGTTATTGTTCTGTTTAGACACTGGAAGGTGAGATATATTAATCCTTTCAATGTCCACTTTCAGGCAGTGGATCCCGACTTTTGTGCTCATGAACACTTAAATCAAGGCCAGCTACAGGGGATCCGTTCAATGAAAGGATTATTTTGAATGTTTTATTTTATAAATTCCCAGAGGCTGAAAATGTGAAGTATTATTTGAGAAAAAACAAAAAATGCTGAGATAAATTTGTATAGTATAAATGTTTGTTTTTATAATTTAATAGATCCTCCATAAATCTTCTTGAGAGCTGTTAAAATCAGAGACAGGCAGTAATGGAGGACATACACTGTAGATGATGAAGAGTGAGCAGCTGCACGCTCCTCTGATGTTACGGGTTTTTCCTCATTTGCCGGCACAGTCACGCAGTAATCCTGTTGTTCTTTTCTCCCATGTTCCATCACGTCTTCCAAACAGTGTATCACTGCAGCTGTATAGTTAGTTTTCATTAATAGCACACCGTAGGATGAATTTGTGTCGCAGCTACAGTGTTACGTGGCTCCCAGGGAGAGACTTTTCTCCCACATGGCAGAGCTGCACTCCAACGCTCACTCACTTGATCTGCACACACTCATTTAATTCAGGATAATAACTGCACAAACACAACAGGGTTTAAGGATAATGTGAGTACACAATGTTTGATAATAAAGAGTGTGATGTTTTCTTATTTATTTCCCTCTCTCTGGCAGAGAAACCCATCTTTTGTTTCATTTAAAAAATAATTTGTTAAAAGCACTGATATTTAGTGATGTCATGTGCTGTGTTTGTGTGTGATTGAAATTCAGATGAACTACAATGCGACCCGTCCCTATGTATGTCATAATCACACTCTGTTATATTGCTGCCAATCTGGAGCAGACACAGCCACTCCGTCACCACCCCCACCACACACACACACGCACACGCACACACACACACACACACACACACACCCACACACACACACACACACACACACACACACACACACACACACACACACACACACACACACACACACACACACACACACAGCTAGTCAGAAGCCCCCATTATTATTTCGAGATTACACTTTTCAATGAACACTTCTTGACCTGCTCTGCGCTCACATGATCCACACGTTCATCTGTGTTTCTGTGTCCTGTAATTACACTTTCCCACCACCACTCTGTTCCCTTTAACTTGAACATTTCCAGTTATGTAATCACTTTTAAAATATTACGAATGCTTATGTAATGGCCACCATGGCCACTCTGTGAGTGTCTGTACAAGTCACCCATACATAATTCTTGCTTTCCCCACATCACTGTGATTTGCGTCGTACTGTTTGCAAATGCAGAGAGCTTAAATTCACGTCAATTGTACAAATCAGGACATTGCAAACTGGTTTCCTTTGGTTGATGAAAAATGAGCAGAAATTTACAAAAGGACTTGAGTCAACAAATTAAAAGGACTTTAAAAGGAGTTAAAAGCCATGAAGAGTGCACACACACTTATTGCTGCATACACTATTGAAAGAAAACGTCAAGTTTTTGATACTCATCCTCCAAATAGCAGTGTAGTTACTCTGTGTACAGGGTTTGTACAAAGTCTTTAAAGTTTCAACATAATGTGGTGTTTCATCATCTACACAGTCACTCATGTAAACCAAAAATAATCCTTATATCAAATCATATTGGAAATGAAACAATCCGGTTGTAATATTTGTTTGTTTTCTCCTGGTATTTATTTTAACAATTTAGATGTGATGATAAAGTATTCGAGAGTCTGGAGATTTTTTGTTTAGGTACCTTGAAAGTGCTTAAAAAGTACTTGATTTTTACTCTTTAAAGCTGTACAAACCCTGTGTGTATATTTGCAGCTCGGTTCTAAATCTCACAAAATAAACCTATTCAGATCCACAGATTTCTATCAGCCCAAAGGTATCAAGGTATACTCTGTCTACAATATTAACTAACTCTGTAACTTCCAGGTTGTAAAATTAGCTATATGCATGCCTGTGGTTGGTAAATAAAAGAGTGGTTTAAGGACTGTGGTTTTTTTTTTTTGCTTTAGCTGAACATAAAGGTTGATATCTACAGTGCAATTTCTTTGTCTTTTATTCCGCATATAGTTTAAAATAAAATCTCATATTTGCCACTTACAATCTGTTCCTTCCAGAGTTTTGCTGAGCGGGGGAGTGGGGTGTGGTGGTGGTGGTGGTGGGGGGATGTTTGTTTTTAATCTCCACCTAGCAGAAGTGGGTGGTGGGTTAACGGCTGCTCTGTGCTCACATCAAGATATAATGAGTCATTGGAGACAAAGTTATCTCGCTGAGTCAAAAACGAAATTGCAGGATTTACAAGAGAAAAAGTGTAAGACAGCCTTCTGCAGGGCGTAAAATCTGCATAAACTCCTTGGGGGGGTCTGCAAAAATCATATGTCAGATTTTGACTTTTTTGCGTGCCCTGCTCCATGTCCATCATTCCAGCTGTAACCCTCTATTGACTACAGTTAATCTATCAGCAGCATCTAATAACAGGGATGGACTGTCTTTCAAAGGTTCAAACTCTATATTTATTGCTATGGGCAACTGAAGCCCAGGAGCTTAAAACCTTATCAAGATGAGTGATTGATATGCCGGGAGCATGGACAGTGAGGAGGGGGTGCGACACACATTTAACCCAGTGTTGCTTTGAAAGGAGCTTTGAATAAAAGCTGGGAGGTGCTGTTAATTATCAGGGTGTCTCTGATGGCCACAAGTGAGACCGACATGCTATATAAAACCCCTCTACCAAATATGTGTGTGTGTGTGTGGAGATCTTTATTTTTTTTAAGAAAGCCCACCTGCCTTTATCAAAGGTTCAAAGGTATTGATTCAATAAGGAAAGATTTTCAAAGAGGAAACACCCGAATGAAGGGTCTTGTTCCTGATACAGATGTTGAAGGGATACTTATGTCTTGTATGTATATGTATATTTCTTGCTGTAGGTTGAAATAACACTAATTATTAAGTGTTGGTTATGGCAGTGACCCATTTTAAAAGAGGGAATGACCCAACACTTAAGTCCAATAATTGAGTATCACTGAGCTTCTTTTTCACTTCTTCATTTAAACATTTTTGGGTTCATGTCTTATGTTATGTCTCTAAATGTTAAATTCCCAGTTAAAATGCAGAGCGTCTTTAGTTTCCAGACATATTTCTGATGTCTGCAAATGCATGAGGGGTATAATTATACAATTCACAAGCTACTCTGCAGTATATAACTTAATAAAAGTTAGCCCCACCTTTACCAGCTGCAACATTACAGTGGTGTACACATTAATGTGTGTACTTTAAGTGTATTTTATTGCTAATATTTTGGTACTTTTACTTACAAAACATTTTGAATGCAGGATTATATTTAGATTTAGGATTATATATTTATATAGTAAAAACGTCAGCGGTTTAGTAACTAGGAAACAGTTAGCCAATTCATTTTGACAAAATGTGCACATGTGATTGAATTTAAAAGTACATGTTGTAAAAAGTTGTACAGTTCAACAGCGATTAGTCTTGTATCTTTTTCACTTCGTATTACTACTTGTGGCTAGGCTGATGACATCACACCATGTGGCTGGCTGAAGTAATGTAGTGTAATGTAATCCCAGTGATGAGGGTTGAGGACCTGTGTGACAGTTTTGGCATCCTGCTTGCACTGTGGTGTGTGTGTGTTCTAAATCAGACATGTGTAGAGATGGAGAGCTGATTACAGTCATGACACTGGGGGTTGGATTATGGAGGATTACATGCAAGCATACTTGCACACACACACACACGCACACACACACACACACACACACACACACACACACACACACACACACACACACACACACACACAACAAATCCACATCCTGGGAGAGAGAGTTTGAATCAATCA
>JAVQJL010057091.1:0-40435 GCA_036024295.1 Nannoperca obscura
TCAAGACTTTTCTCCTGTCTGGCCCCCCAGTGGTGGAATCAGCTCCCCACATCCATCAGAGAAACAACCTGTCTGGCCACTTTCAAGAAAAGACTAAAGACTCATTTGTTCTGGGAATAAAACAGCACTTAAATGAATATAAAGTATAGCATATTGTATGATATTATAGTGGAATTGTATTTTGGTTCGAATGTATTGTATTTGATAATGTACAAAGATAACCTGTTCTTAGATTTAATGCTCTTTTCGATTCTGCCATTGGCAGCGATGTACTTACTTTTAGCACTTGTGATTCATCACCAGCCCTTACAAGTTGGACGAGACTTCTTGTTGTTTTCCATCATGGTTCTATGCACTTTATGTAAAGCTCTTATTTGGAAGTCACTTTGGATAAAAGCGTCTGCTAAATGCCTAAATGTAATGTAATGATGAATTTTATATGGTATTATATGTTGCAACCATATGTGATATATATTTAATATATGTATGGTAGTTTATTAAAATGTACATAAACAGATATTTGTAAATGTCAATATATGAAATTGTCCCAATTTCTAATTGTTTCATATTTAATGTATTCATATATGTACATATAGGGTTTTACTTTATATGTACATATATTTCATACATTTTATATGTGTACATTTATTAGATTTACGTATGGGTGGACACCCTTTAAAAATAAGCATATTCCCAAGATTGAGAGCACATTATTGCCTTGACTAATATGGCGATGTCTACTCTATGATGTGTCTCTGCAAATCACTGTTCAAAAGAAAGTACAGCTTGGTGATCAAAGTTATATCTTTGCTGATATGCTGGGAAACATTAGGCAGTAAATTTAGTTAAAAAAACACATTGCTATGTAAAACAATCTGAGACTTTTATGTTAAGCTTAATTAACACTTTTCAGTACTTTTCAAGTGCTTTGTGTCATGAGTAATTGCTATGTAACAGGGTGTTACCTTAATTCTCAGAAGGGACACAGTTAAAGTGTTCAATGAATAAAGAAGTGCAGTCTTGGTTCCCCAGGATTATGTCATTAAATTGTCCATCAACATATTTAACCAGTGAACACTACTGAGTAACAAATGGTGTTCTCGTACTTTATATAATAAATACCTTAGGCAAATGCTTAAATAGCTAGGTTGTTTAAAAGGAAAGGCTCCACTTTATTTAGCAGTAATTCAGGATAAGTTCAAAGCTTCACCTATTCAAAAGTTGGTAGATCTAATAACATGTAAGTGTAGATGTTTATAAATACATTTGTGTTTAACCATTTTCAGATTAACATTATTTTTTAAGGTTTGACCACAAGTATTTGGGAAATGCCACATTACCTTGCAGTTCTTCAGTTAACTGTAATATACTCAAAATGGGTTAAAACAATTTAACTTTTATGCCTATTTGAAAACTGCTGCAGTATTGCACAAAGTGAAACTAGTTTTTGTGGTAAATATGAGTGGAGATTTTGCACTAAAAGTAGAAAACTGATATTTAAAGGTGTTTCTTCCTGTAAACAAACAAAGTTCTATTTACATACAGTGTTACTCACTAAAATGCATTGTGCGTATCATTGCGGTCTAAAAAAAACATGATATGCATTTTCTTCCACATAAAAACGTTTACAAAAATATTTTATACTGTGCATTGTTTACAACCATTTGCTTGCTAGAGGTCTTCATCATTTTGTTTCTATACCTTCACCAGAAGAGCATGAAGTAGGAAAGTGTAAGGCAAAGCCCACATGCTCACACGTGTATGTGTGTCCTCGTGCAAAGAAAGTGGGGACCCACTTTGCTCGATGCCTACTGGTCAAAAACTACACATGGTACCTTTTAACGAGACAATAGTTATGTAAAACTATCAAACAGATGTCACTGCCATGATTAAAAGAGTGCTTGTTAAAAACCTGAGGGAGCAAATTATGGTGACAATGAAGGAAATCTTTAGGAGCACAAATGTGCAAAACAATGCTGAATTACTTTTTCATAAGTGACTACAGTTGCAGCAGTACTTTCACAGACACAGTATTGTGGTTAAAGACAAATGTCTAA
Source organism: Nannoperca obscura (assembly GCA_036024295.1). Lineage (NCBI taxonomy): Eukaryota > Metazoa > Chordata > Actinopteri > Centrarchiformes > Percichthyidae > Nannoperca > Nannoperca obscura. The sequence goes on from JAVQJL010057091.1 coordinate 2,058, forward strand.
ATGGATGGACAAGGTAATCACATAACCTCTGGTCTTTGTAAGAGGTAACGTAAAAAAATATAGGCTCTTCTGTGAAACACACCCCTTTTTTGGATATATTTATAGGGTGATGATATTGTCTCTGTTTATATGAGTCTGTGAAATTGAACCCTTTTCATTATTTAGGTTGATACATAACGTCTGAATTAATTAAAATGAGTCCAATGGAAATTATGTTAGGAAACTAATTATATTCACACTTTGTTCGGGGAGTATGGACTGTTCCACTGTTATTTTCACAAGTAATAGACATAGTTGATACAAGTGAAGCATTTTTGGGACATTATAGTTTTCATTTGAAAGTCCAACAAATCTCATTTAAATGAAAGATCTTCACAAAAGCAAATGGGAAATATAATCATTTACAGTGTGTTTGTCACAGCATATGATGATTCTGATTAGACTTTATGCTCTGATGGCTATGCAGATCTGCTGTGTATTAATATTACAATGGCAGTATTGCCTTTCCAACACGGCCTCTTTTCAGACATTAAATTGGCTAATATCGGGGCTGAACGATAATCTTCTGCAATAAATCCAATTCATGGAGAGTAAGTGTAAATTGATTTTAAATGCAAACATTACAATATTCTCCACTTCTTGCTTCACTTGGTAACACATCAGTATGTAAAACTAATCATCGATATAACCACTGAAATAGAAGCTTTTCCCCCGACTGATATTTGTGGCAGTTCTATTGTTGTTGTTGAGTTATAATCCAGGAATAGAAAGTTAACCCTTTAACATTTTAAATTTGTAGTTGATCCATATCTGAGAAAATTATTATTATGCATACTGAATAAATAATCATAATCTGTTACAGATTTATTCGTATATAAGACATGGTTAACACAGTGCCACATCACGACAAAAATATTAAACATGATGTAAGGTTATGAATGTAATTTCTCTTTGAACTAACATTTTAAAATGCTGATATATAATACAGCTGCAGTCATTAACCTGTATTTATGTTGACTTTATCAGACTACTTGTGTCTTACGCGCTTCGTTGTCTCACAAAAACATGTAAATTACATCAAAAAGTGCATGCTGTAGTCTGTTATCCTGTGCAAAACTGTGTGCTGAGCGTCCGCTACTGACATTGCACTATAACACATCCTATGATATGGCACAAATGTGCTGCAGTTCAGCCAAAGGTGGGACACTTTAAAGTACTACCACTGCACCTGACATGTTTTATTGGTTATTAACATTTTCCAGCAGTGGGCAAATCTTTTCAAGTGGGCAAGTCTGTGCTGTGGCATTTAAAAACCTTGACTGAATCCTGTGTTCTCTTTGTTTTCTAAAGCCTTTGTATTGTGGCCTACATGCGGATTCTTGACACTTTAAACCTCCCAAAAGTATGCTGGAAAAGTCCCACTGGGAAATGTGACACTGCTCCAGATATTTTATTGAACAACCATATTGAAGATATTTTTTTTTGTGCAAGATGCCTTAGCACTTATGAGGCCGACCATGATTGCATACTGTTTTAATGTGTTAACGTCAGCTATAATGTCAGCTCGGGTTATTTCTTTGGTTTTGGGGCATTTGAGTTTAGATTTCCGAGCATCAAGAATTTGTTGCCAAAGTTTGCGACACAAGAGCCACAACAATAAGACACACAGCTTGCAGCTACTTGATTGATAATTTATGGAAGACCAACTTGTACCCAGTTGTTTTTAAGATATGTTCCTGTCTCAGAGCAGATTGTCTTGCAATTATATAAAACTGGAAGTACAAAAACATTATACAAAAGTCATTATACACTATTAATGGACTTGCTCCAGCATGTTTGGGTTCTCTTGTTTGTCTCTTTTCTTCTTGTAGTTTTGGTACATACTGTAGTATTTCATTATTTCAGCTCTTTACATATTCATAATGAAACTGTCAGTAGCTCTCTTTGAAATTAGTCATAACGATATCTCCATCTCTTCATTGTCTTTGTAAACACGAGCCAAGACAAACCAGGCCTTTGATGTCTCTGCCTGCGAGGCTCCGCTATTGTAATGAATCTGTATTGCGTTGTCTCAGCACCAAATGTTCGGCATGGCGGAACACAATGCTAACTCTAACCGAGGCTTGCCTGCTTCCGCTGGTTTCAAAGCTGCTGGTGCTTTTTGTTTCCCAAAAGAGTTGTGGGCACTCCCTCACAGCTTTCAAGCCCATCAATTATTTAGCGCCTGTTGCCTTTAGGGAACTCCTGATAAATTATGATGATGAATGCAATCAGGAGACAGGAAATCTAAAATGTATAAATCTATACTTTCTATAGTAGTTTTTAAACATCTTAATCAGGAGTAGGAAGGCAAAGACTGATTGAAATGCTGCGACAAAATCAGAATTTTGTATAGAACTCCCTATCCATATCCACACAAAAAATGCACATTCACAAAAAGCACTTTGGTAGTTAAGGGAGGCCTTTGAAAGGATTACAAAAGGCAGTTTACAGTGGGTAAATACCCATTCCCCTATTCTCCCTGTCTGCACCAAGTCCTTTATTATGAATAAGCATGAATGTTTTAAGACTGATAACTAGTTCAACATGCAGCCAAACAAGAACGTTGTTTTTGTCTCTCATTGAAATTTTATAAGACGACTAAAGGAGGAGTCTTTAATGGACTATATGGATTATATTGAAACAGTAAATAACATTTAATAGAACAGTTTAGGACATTCATTCTGGGGTATGACTGTGTACAATGTGGGAATTTTCATTGTGTTTACGACATAATAAAAGTGAGCATCCGAAATGGCATCAATGAAAAAGTAACCTGAGGGTCGAGAGTGTGCATCCTATCACACCCTTTGTAGTCTTGCTAAAGGGAAAGAAGATGATAGCATAGCCTCAAACCCCAGATGTAGTAAAGTTAACATTCAATCATAGAGAATGAATTCATGTAACTCCACAATGCTTATACTAAGAAGGATGCCAAACTAGTTTGGATAAACATATACTGTACATACACTTTATGGCATAATGTGTTTGTAGTATAGGAGGTTGATTTGGACATCCTACCTGCTCTGTATTTCTTCTTGAGTTATGCAAGAATGCACAATGTAAAACAGCAAGTGGCATGTACAACTGAGCAGCATGTTCCCATTAACAGAATACATATATGTGAAGTTTTTTTTTTTAGCAAACCGGAAATCTTCTTTGCACTGTCCGTACTGTTATTTAACTATTTTTTGAAATACTAAGTAAATTCAGCCAGCACAATATACAACATAATTTACCATCAGAAACACAAAAAATATTAAAGTGATATTCACAAAAATAAATAGTTGCAGGTGGGAGGGATAGAATTTGGTTGCCAAAAGAAATGGAGATATGCCAGTGTAGCAGTATGTTAGGGTCAGCATTTATCCACCTTCTGTGACAAGCGTCTGGTAAATGTATTCAGGCGATAAAATTGTGAGACCTGTATTTTATTTAGAATATTTTGTAGTCTGCAATGTTTGTATGTATACATGTGTAGATGTGTAGAGCTTTTGTTAAATGTGTGTTCAAAGTAGGCAAAGGAAAGGTATATTAAAGTAACTAACACAGATTCTTGCTGGGGTTCTTGGTGAAATAACCAACACTGTCATAATTCTCCAACCACGACAAGCCTAGTTCATATATAATCCCAACAAATATTTCATTATACAAAGGTAGGAGAGGAAGGGTCAGATGAACTAGCAGGCCCCATGAGTGCCATTTGTTAAGACACATGACAGCTTGCACTCACATGAAAGCCCAAATATCCTGGTACAGGAAAAGATAGACTGTCTAAAAAAAGGGCGAAGCTCAAGATCTCAGAAAGACCAGAGACCAATAAAATGACACGAAAGAGAGAGCTACATAGAGTGTGTATGTTCGTGTGAGTAGGTGTACAGGCACATATAGCCAAGTGTGAGCCCAGTGGTAATTTAGCAGTTCTCAGCAGGTTGTCTTCAGGGAAGAGCTAATATGGGCAGTGGGTTGCTACGTGTAAGTGTATATGTGTGCGTTTGTGTGTGTTTGCCTGCCTGTGTTTGGCAGAGTTTCATTTCTTAGTTCTGCTGACCTTGGCATACTCAAGTTTTCATCCCAGCGGTGTCTCATCCCCCACTTCTCCTTCTTTTTCTCCTCGGCCTCTCACCCTAACTCCACCCAAATCCCCTTTCAGGACAGCGCTATTCTTCTTTTTCCTTTCTGAAGAAGAGCCAGAAAATCATCACCATCTTTCACTTGAATAATTCGGCACAAGCTTTGCTAACAGAAAAGAGGTTAGACTTTGAGAATGTGACAATGACTTTGCGCCAATAATAAGCCCAAATGCAACCATTAAGACAAATCTGTGTTAAAAACTCTCATGGCTGTTTGACTTTTCTTGTCATGCTCATTTCTTCTTGCTCATAAGTGTAAGGGTAAGCCATGCCAGAGATCTCATTATTTCAAAACATTGCTGCCAGAAAGGCAGGGATGCAGTGAATGGTAGATAGAGGTTTTTCTGTACTTGTTATTTTTCTCCTCAGGTCAAACCAACAATCTCATCAACTATAATAATCATATTATTGTGAAAAATATAAAAGTTTAGTATTTAAAAATGAGCACTCAAACCAATATAATGTCTTCTAGTGTTTAAAGAGCTTTATGTTGACAGCAGTACAAGTCACCCAGTGCTGCTACAAGTCTTCCTATGGGAAAACAACAAGCAAAGCAATTCACTTGATATGACAACTGTTTTTTGTGTTGTTTGTAAAACGCCCGGCAGTCTATGTACATGTGTACACTGAATGTGTACCACACATCCATGGAACTTGCTTCTTTCATAAAGTAGAATGATGATGTAATTTCAGACATGGTGGGTGATATGGATACATTTTCATCAAGGTATTTGTAATTTTATATCACTTCATACATTTTACATCTGTTTTTGGCAAATCAAGTGAATTAAATATCTGCCCAAATATCCAACAAATCCAATGTTTTAATAAAGCAGTCCTGCTCATTATTCTGTGAAAGTGTCAGCAATAGTCTTATGAAACCCAATATATTAAAAAGTAATATTAATACTACAGCAAAAAATATATGCTGATGATCAAATCTTAATTGTCTCACAAAATAAATCATCATATCTCCCAACCCAATCACCCATGTGCATATATATATGTGATGTGATATATATACATCACAACATGTTAGGGCTGACAGGGTCACAAATTATTTGTAAGCTACCAACTGGGGTATGGACTATATGTCTTTGCAACTTGAAGCTGTGTTAAATGAAGTGTGTTTCTGGGAACCATTTCTCAGAAGTTCTGAATCATATGTTAATGTTTTTTTAGGCCTTTATGGAGTCCTGCAGGATATTATCTCTTAATTAATCAATAACTGCACTGAAATCAAATTGTGCAAGCATATGTTATATTATACTGTCTTAATAATGCTCTTTATCTCTTAATATATGGGGAAGCATGGATGGAAGCTATATAAAGTCTAGGAATTACATCTGTGTTTTAGGCATACAGCTGATGCTCTTATCCAATCTGACATAGAGTACAATGAGTGGATGTCACAAGCTTCCTGTGTGGTGACACCCCAAATGATTCTGATGTGTCTGTCTTGTGGAATAACATATGTCATTATTGCGTGTCCTTACAGAAGTCTTCCCTTTTTCTGTTTCAGACTGAATCTATGTAGGCATCTATTGGCTCTCCTGGCAGAAAGCAGACATGTTCTTTGCCTCTGTTCCAGTATGGTAAGTTAATATTTTGCATCTCTATTAGCATGAATAAATGTGTTCCTCAGGGACATACTGCAGGGCTTCATGTGTGCCTTGTTATAGATTTTGACACCCACGTGTTGACAATGAATATTCTTAGTGCTGTGAACAGACACAGGTCAAGAAGTGCCAGACACTACCTACTTAAAAGAAAAGCAAATGTAAAAACCAGAATGCCTTTCTTTTAGGAACCAAGGTAATAGTCAAAGATGATAACCTGACTCTTTTTACCTTCCTCTTCTTGTTTATTTATATATGTTGCAAGGAAAAGAGGCAATTTGGACACTGCAGAAACTGTGCCATGATTGAAAAAGCTTCTGGCATCCTTGCAGTATGTCAGATTCCCTCTTGAAGATGCTAGTTATATACAAACTCACCTGCAGGTGCATTGATAGCGGGTTAAAACGTGGGTGGCTTTTCAAAATAGGCCAGCAGAACGCACTGTTCTTTTCACATACAGCTTTTTTTGAATTTGCAGACAGTCAGAGGAGATGAAAACAAAATATCATTGCTTTTGACATCTCTTTGTCAACTCATCATGATAAAAAAAATGTGATAAAGAACTAATGAATGTTAGCATTGAGGCTCTGATGCACAACTGTACACCCCTCTTGAAGGTTTTTCATTTATAGAATTTAGGTCAGCCATACGCTATATACCATCAGTCTGTGGCTTTGAAAATGTACAACAAAAGCTTGTAGAATTATTGTTGCACAATCATACTAGTAAGTGTACATCTAAGGTAGGGGTACCTCACTTTCAAATTGTATGAATGTTATATCACAGTGTTGCACACAGACTCTGTATTTGATGTTCAAGAGTGGTCACAAAATGGAGGCACAAACACTTGCAGCCCTAGGGCTACACATGTGTATACAAGGGTTGGTCAGGGTGATTGCAGCCTAGGGGCACAAATCCAGAATCATTAAAGCCATTCTCGTGTACCAATCCCTCTCATTGTGCTTACCATGATAAGAGAGGCTCACAGTTCCATGCCAACTACTGTGCCCATTCAGCAGTCCCAAATTGTACTGGCGAGATTATAGGGGAGGACATGGCACAGTGGAACGGAAAGCAATGGAGCATGATGTCGTCAATTATTGCAGAATCTCTTGTTAATTATCTTTTTTCCCCCTTTTTTAAACACTAAGTGGTAACTACATTGATACTGTTTTTATTAAAGACGAGTAGGTTGTTTTATTTTAATTGCTAATACGGCTAATCAAAGACAGGGTGGAAATGTTGCCTGAGGTTTATGGGGATCTAGTAAAAACATGATAGCTCAGGGGAGAGTGACGAAATGGAAGCAGACGTTGCTATTACTAGCCTGCAGTTACTGGTATTGTGATGACAGTAAAAATGATCTATACCAACTGTAGCTTTTCAGACAACTTGTGAGTCTTCGAAGACATATGAAATGCTGTGTGTGGAGCACAGAATGGAGGTGCAAATGTATCTGCAATGTATCTTGCACCTTTCAAAGAAATTTGAAATATTATTTGTGTTTTTGCTACAGTCTTGGACATGGTCAGGTAAGATTAATGAAAGGCAAAAGTAGGTTTGATCATGTTCAGTGAAAGATGTTTCCTGAAATACACATCACAATACATCAAGATTTTAAGAATGAATGGTCAATAATTTGGCCCAAATGCTTTTTTTTCTGTCATCATAAGAGACTTTTATGTGTATTTTCTTATAAATTGAAAAGAGACATTTGAAATATTTGTCCATCCTGTGATAGCATCCTGGTATTTACTGGGCATGTGATGTTGCATTAAGTTAAAGACATAATCTATGCAAAATAAAGCTAATTTTGCTTTACAAACTGAGACCATTAATCTGTCAGTACCTCATTTATATAGGGCCATATCATAACAAGGTTATCTCAGGGCACTTCATATAGAGCAGGTCAATACCGACTCTTAGCTCACTAAAGTGTTACTTGATAACATAAACAAAAAACCTGGTTCTTTTGATTTTATTTTTGGTATTCACCATTTTCAGATACAAATTGAAGTATAGTTACAGTGAATGTGATTTTAGTTCAAATAGTCACTTGAAGGCTATTAAATTAAGTTACTTGCCAACAATAAAATACATTGGCTTTCGTTCATAAACAGATCAAATTGGGACAAAGAACTGTTTATGTGATGATCTAAGTGAAACCCTTGTTTGAGGTGTTTGAGGATTAAGGTGCCAAGATGCTAATACCTCCAGGAATATGTCTAATCATATTATTATTTGTGTTTGATATTTGTAATTTATAAATCTAATGATTTGTTGAGTTCAGGTTGTATTGTTTCAATTAATCAGAGTAGTTCCCACTGCTATAGAGATAACAACTAAACTTTAGGTGTTACCATATTACATTTACATACCATTACTTTCTGTAGTTACTTGCATTAGTAACCATCTTCTTTGTTTTAGGGCTGGGTCTGATTGAACAGTGCTGCATAATAGAACATTTTGTGCTAACTTATATTGCATTTTACTTTGGCTGCTAATAAATGGGAATCACTCCTTCCCTGCCCACCGCTTAACTGCAATTTTTTAAGTATATTGAAAGGGTGCAAATTCCTGTTCCCAGACACAATTGAGTTAGCCTGTCTCATCATATGATTTTTTCAGGGGAAAGTAATACACTGATCACAATGTGTAATGTGAAAGCAAAGAGAATAGATATCCACAGTTATCCTCACAAAGTAAATAATGACAGCCTGAAGTGGTATATTTTGGATGCACTACATTAGTTGTCTTTTCTCATCCAGATTGGGTAAACAAAATCGCTTAGTATGGCTGATTGGGTCCAGTTTAAGTACCTTTGTCAAAAGGAGGTGAGGTAATCAATACAGACAATGGTTTCTAAATGGGTGGTGTGTGATTCACATTGCAGAATTATCAAAGTCTTCATTCTGTGCTTGGCCTATCACTGTCTGAGAAGAACTTGTTTTACTTTTCCTACAGCATTTCACTTAAGAGTCCTTGTTTTTCCATGTTGCATTATAGAACTGTTTTTTCTGTCTCTGGATTGCCACACATGCTTGTGTGCACTCAATGAAGACCGAGATCTTACATTTGTCTTGGAGATAGGTTTAATAAAGCACTGGGCACAAGCAAAAAGTCTGCAGCAAGATAAAGACAAAGCTGTCTGGTTTTGTAATCCTATAAGAAAACTAGTTTTTTAACTGTATTTTTTATTATGTCTGCAAGGCAATGAAGACAATAAAAGAAAAGACACCACTGGAAACCCCATAATTCATTTTTTGTTAAAAGAATAAAAAATAAAAAAAAACATTTGACAGTACCTTTAACATGTTTTAATACATCTAAAACCTTGGAGCCTACCTTTGAGCCCAACACTGACAACACATCTGTTTCATACCACCTGCTGCATACCTGCTTATGTAAACCTGCATGTTGTGTAGAGTCTCTCTCAACACATCATCACTTTCTAACCTCAGTCCCACCAGGGACCCAGCATCAGCTGTAGAGCATAAGTTGCCACATCAGAGGCACTTCCAGAGAACTGACAGCTGACACTGTCAGCAGCATCGTGCCATGGGGTGAGAAGGTGGCAGAGCATGAAAGGATGCATTAGACAGTATGCAAATCTGCAGGAAGCCCAAATAGGGTTAGACTTTACATAGCCACCTAGCTGTTAGCAGCAGATAAAGATGGTTTAGGCATGAGAGAGGGACCAGAGGCCAGAAAATGAAGATGTCAAATGACACTGGATCAAAAATATCCATGTCAACATTCTTACCTTTAAAATTTGTTTAGATGCCTGTACTTGTAGCAGTGGAAGTGAATATTTGACTGTTTAATTTTATTTTGAGTTGATCTGCATATCAGGTGTTTTGTACGTCATCAGCTACCTGATAATAGTGTTTGCCAAAACAGGTTTAACAGATGAAAGTGTAGTTTGTTGAGAACAAGTTGGAGCTATTGACAGTTGTTCTAAGCAGTAATTTAGGAGTGAATGTGTGCGATAAGTGATTATCGGTCTCATTGATCTGACACACCATAATTCATGGCTCATGCTTGCTGTGGTTTTCTCTCAGATGTTAGAGCTGCTGGTGCTGCAGTGTCTCTCAATGCCACTGACAGAGTGCAGCAGAACTCTCTTACCATTTGGGTTAGACGTCAATGTGTAGATAGCAAGAAAGACATAAATTTGAGCTCAAGCGATAACGGAGTAGAGCCACGTTGTGACAACATTGGGGCGTTGTGACAACATAATCAATCATTGCGGAGAGTTGCCTCTGACACAGATGATGCATTTTTGTTGGAACTTTTTGAAATCACCCACTGAGACACATTTCAACTGTATGTCTGTTATCACTGTATCACTCATCTGAGAAAATATAACATCTATTAATCAGATTGAGGCAGACTAGCTCAACCTTTGCATCCTATATGTTGTCATATTGCATTACTTTCAGTCAGAATTGTAAATTGATAGATTGTAGGCAATTTGTCATGAGTAATCTGTGATACTTTCATCACTGAGTTGTTCAGCTATATCCAAGTCCCTCCTCTGTCTTTCTAATGCCAGTTGATTTGTATTCCCTGTACATTTGTCATTTTTTGTTGCCAAGGCAATAAGGGGGTAGAGTTGACAGCAAGGACTGAATGCCTGATATTTGATTGACAATGCAAAGTTCCAGGAGAGAACATGGGAAATGATCAGAATATTCAGTATAAGGATTAATCCTACTCCTCGTGTACTCCGAAATATCTTTAGCTGACATTGGAGGGGAAATATTTTTTAACATTATTTTGGAAGGTTTATTAATTGTAGGTTAATTGTAGAATATTGTTAAGGATCTTTCAACATTGCTGACAGGGTCATTTTGTATAAATATTCTAGAAATTAAATACAGTTCCACCCACAATTGGCTCAAAAGTTAAACTCAAAGATTATATACTTTCCTTATGATGAGAAAGCTTCATGTTAAAACTGGCATGAAACAGCCAACAGTCCGCATAATTTCAGTTCAATTGATAGAAGATATCTGACTGTTGTTAACAGTATCTGCAACCCAAGAAACATTCACTTCATTTAGCAAGAGCCGTTTACCTGTCCTGCTTATTCCCTACTGATGCCTTTTGGCTTGACATCTGGTGCAGTTTGATGTTTTAACAAGACACAAAGCAGTTCACTCAATGAACTCTACTGCACTGAGCAACAACACCTTAAATAAGATGTAAGGGCATCTCAGTCAGCCATCTAACTTCTCAGTCTCTGAAGCCATTGCTCTGCGTCTCATTTCCCAGAGTATTGATGTCTTTAAGTGAGCTTCCCAAGTGCCTGGAGGGAGTGGATCTTATATGGATTGCTTTCAGGGTGTTGGGATACAGCCGACTGGTGAAGCTCAACAGTAGACCAATGTCCATTCTTTCAGAAAGTACTGGAGTGAAAGATTTTTGGAGGAGAGGGTAATACTGAAAGTGTTGTTTTAATTATTTTGTTCTTTAATACTGGAAAGAGACTGGCATTAACTTATATATTTCTGCAGCAACATGCAAGATACAAAACACAATTTACCAAACTTATTTTTTGGCCAACAACTGAAGTTACAAATTCAAACAAAACCAATCGAAACCTGACCATCTTAAATAAACACAGATGTTCTTGTTTCAACTTTGAAACTTTGGGCGAGTTCAATCAGTCTACACCAGAAAATGTCACCAATGATACAGGGTAGCCTCAAAGAAGATGTGTAGACACAAAAGTTGTTTTGTCCTCACAGGTGAAAGAGCTACTTCGAATAGAAGAACAAGAAGAAAGGAACAGGAATACTGGGTACCAGCAGACAAATGGTTTACTATAAAGGAAAGTGGAAAAATTGAAACAAAAGAAGAATCAATAATGTTGCTCTACAACATGGACATGCAAGGAAGTGAATTAGATAGAGAGCTTGGATGGATGAACCAATAGTAGTCACTGGAACTAGGAACAAGATGTGTGATGCTGGCCCTCTTTTGAAAGCTGCAGTGGACTCCTGCCAGATTGAGCCTACCCCTTCAAATCATCAAAATTTGCCCAATACTGGTGTTTCTATTTAATATTACTGAACAATTGGCTTTATATCATTGAAAACTAAATACAATTATTCTTCTTCTCTTTGACAAGCCAAGTTCTGGCTGATGTGTATTTCTTGAATTCAAATCAAACAACGGCTCTGATTGCAACCTTGTAGCTTATTAAGCAGACGCGTTCTTTTGAATTAGTCACCATGTTGAGGCATGACGTATGAATACCTTTATTTACTGTGTGTCTTGTATCTGATATAATTAGGCTTTTTAAGATTAATTGTGCAATCTTGATGACTCGTCCTTTTGTGGTGTATAAACGTGTCTTAATGTATGTCCAATATAATTGATTGGACTTTCAATTTGTTGTTAATTCATTATTTTTGAGAAGTAATTCAACAGAGGCACAGATGTAAGGTCAACTCAGACAAGGATGGAGCAAACCTGGTCAGTCACTTTGATTAGATTGAATTAAAAACAACTACATTCATAAACATGCAGACACAATCTGGCAGAGGCACAAGCTCAAGAAAGGATAATAGTCTCACCCAACTGGATAAGGACTGACGGTTATTACAGAAGTGAAAAGAAGTGCTCAGATCGAGGCTGGGAGTTCTCCGGAGAGTGTAGGCAGCTGGACTGCAGTAATTAGTGAGTGAAGCTCTTCATGGTTAAGGGGCAGCTGACCACTGGCCTTGCTTGCTTAAAAGAATGGCAGAGGTTCTTTACTCTCTCAAATATGACTGTGATTAACATCAGCAATTATTTGAAGAAATTGCACCCCCTTTCTTCTTTTAGACAAAGAGAAATGAATTGCCTGTAAGGTGTAGATAGCCTCAAACACAATGGGGCTTCAATGTTACAGTTTACTCAGGCCAATTTCTTAAAGTCCACAATAAAGCGTCATGGTTAATATACCAAAAGGAAAGGTTATGTAGATTTATGAAACAAAACATCGGCACAACAGCTGCTGTATTTCCTTAGCTTTTATATAACAATATCATACAGGACAACAGAGAGGTACATGTAAACAGAAGCAAACCCAGCTTGTGTAAAGACACAATGGAGTTAAAAGTTTTCCACAAATCAAAATTAAGAAAAATAACAACTCAAAATATGCTAATTATTAAGACAGCATTTCCATTTGAATAAATTGACCATGCATGAAGCAAGTCATATTTTTTAAAGAAATTTTCTGTACAGAAAACATTTTATCCATACGCCTATCTAACCTAACATTTGTGAAGCCCTAAAAATGATCTCTCTGATCTCTACATTTATGTCTGCTGTCATTTATGGTTGAGCTAATGAGCCAACCCCTCGATACCTTGTGCATTTGTTGATGTTTACCTCTTCAGAACTGGGAAAGGTGGGGGAGAGGGGTGTAATATGCGCATTAATGAGCATGTCACGAGGACAGCAATTAATTACAATGACGCATTTGGGGCCTCATTTGGTGGCGGTGTCAGCAGTAACAGCCTCCCGGCCATATGAGTTTCTTCTGAATTACCATAGAAGTTCCTATGAAAGTTCTTCTTGTTTGAAAGTGTACGTGTCTGTCAGAGAATGGAGGCCGAAAATGCTTTACATTTGCTTTTTCTTTAACATTGTGCCTGAGAGAGTTATTAGAGCATGTCCCTTTGAGGTGAGTGAGAGAGGCTTTTATCAGCTCCTGTGTGGGCTAACTTGAGATTCTTAGGTACCAGCCAGTGTGTTGGAAGATCTAGTAGTAATGGCAATGTTACCCAGGGTTTTGTTGTTCCTTAAGTGGCCTACCAGGGAATATTCTTGTTGATTACAAAGGCCTGTATTGCTTAATTCATAGCAGAAAGTAGAATGAAGTCACCTATTCACAAGAGACCATATTTATATGAGCCGTTATAAAAGCACTTTACATATTTAAGGTTAAAAAAACTGCAGTATATGTCTTTAACTGCTCAAAATTTATTAATATATTACATACATAGTCAGATCATTTTGATCAAGTTGTTGATGGTATTTTCATGGGACAACATATTTTATCCAGACTTGGAATGATTGCAATTCATGATAAAAGATTATAGTCCATAATGTTCATTAGATAAAGTCTTTAAAAACACAGTAATGTGTCTAATAAATGTGTTATATGCATTTAATATGCATACCATATGTAACTGGAGAAAAACTAGCTTTCACATACAATAAAACTGCACTACAGTTGCTCCGAAATGCATTTAGACTGCACTAACGTTGCCGTCTTTCATTAGTCTTTGTTCTGTTTGCCTGACTGCTGTCTTATTCCTCTTAATGCCAATGTCTTTTTTACTTCCTAATAACTGAGCATTTAGCTTTTGCATAAAGTTAATTCATAGATCAATTGCAGGGTATCTGTTATATGTGTCTCCACCATAAGTTGTGCACTAATCACTTGTGAGGTACACATACTATGTTTTGTGTTGATAGAAACTAACTATTTCCTCTTGGCTGGGAGACGTATAATAATGGTGACAGTGTGAAATATAGCAGGTGGAATCTTTATTCTCATTGTTGACCACCATATGAGCAGAGGAACATGGATTTGATTATTTTAGTGGTTTGCTAGTTTGATCTTTCTTCACAGAGCATTCATTTACCTAAATGACTATTTGCAAAGAATGACAATAGCCTCATCATAAACTTAAAGTTCTCTTGTCTCACATTAATAAACAAGAAATGGATTTGGCCTTTATCTATTTATTACGTAAATAGGAGAATTGTATGCTCATTTATTAATTGAGTCTCCTATCTTCCCTTATTATTAAAGAAAACTAGCTGTTTTTAGTAGTAGTGTTAAATTTAGTTTGCTATGTAATTTACTGGTACTGTAGTTAATTTTACATCTGGGTTGATTACATCTAATAAATTATGATTTAAGAGAGGTCATTTGGATAGTTGTCAGCCCCTCCATCTGAATTGTAGTTTGTTTTTAATAATTTACTTACTAGCCTATACAGCCATTAAGGTACCACTTCACTATTGTGTCTTTTGCTATTACTCTAGAATTAGTATGGTAGATGCCATGTTCAATGAAGTCGATATCTGAAATCAAACATTGTATAAAGAGGAAGAATCAGTGCTTTTCCTTCTTATTATTATGAGAACTGGAGCCGTAAGTCCCAATGGCTTTCAGTCATGCTTACTATTGATTGTGAGGGCCATAATTTACTTTTGTCCCAAAGCAAGGTTTTCACCCCATTAAGCTCAGCTCATGGCTCTTTGGCCAGAGCCAGTTTTGGTCGCAATCATCATTAACACCTGCCTGGTCATTAAATTGAGCAGCCAGATAAACGGACAGAGATTATAGATTCAATCATGGCTCTTCACATCACCCTGGCTAATGATTTGTGTAAAGGTCTAATGGTTAGCGTGGTAAAAGGCCACACAGTACCAAAAAGTCACAAGCTAGGGCACTGGAACAAGTGTCAATGTGTTGGATTGTTTTGTACCTTTACCTTTGACATTCATTACAGTAGTGCCCCTTACTGGTCAATGAGGCCTGAAGTTGAGAATGCATTCTCATTCTTAAAAAAGGTTCTAGCTGAAGTAATATAGGTTTTGCTAATGCACCTAATACATTCATGAATGATGACATTCAATATATTTGAATAGCACTCACCTTTAAAACATAAAGGTACCTCCTGGCTGTTTAACTTATTTTGCTGTTCTCTATGTGTATATATTTATTTAAATGCATTACATATTTATTTTTACATCTGTCTGTTCATTACTCTATAAGGATTGAAAATATATATTTTTAAGTAGACAAAAGGAGAGGTTTAATATGATTGGGACAAAAAAAGTAAATGTTTTTTTCAGTATTTAGGTGGATCAGTTGATAAACAGATTGAAAGCACACACACTCCTAGACCAAAGCATGAAAGGGTCACTGAAGCATGGGATTATAGTTATGCATGCTTGCAGAAGTGTTGAGAAGCAGCATAGAATCAAAGGTTAGAAAACTTTACGCTCTCATTTGAGTGTGTAGACACAGGATGTTTCAGCTGGTATCCTTTTTGCTTGACTGTGTTTTAAATATGGAAATGAGTAGTGTCACCAAGCCTTAAACTGGACGAACAAACAAACACATTTAAAAACAAAACGAATGCAGACTTTATAGATTAAAGCGACTGTGTAGATCAGAATGCTCACAGTAATGCTAAAATCCTTCTTCTTGACAAAGACATTTTATGCAGTGCTAGATAAAAACAAAGGGTAAACAAATAGTAGAATAACAGGATCTGTCCCCAGGTAGCAGCTGCCAGTCATCGATTGAAGAGGTAGCTTGACTTTTGGTGCAGTGAAGATTCAATCCCCTATTGATCCTCAAAGTGTCAAGTTCTTGTCAAGGAGGCCTATACCACTTCCTGATGCAATGCCTTGGCAGGCCAAAGAACACGTCTGAGCAAAACACAGAGATGAGGGAGGAAGAGAGAAGGAGACAGAAGTTACTGTATGTCCATATGTGTGTTGTGGTGAACAGAGGGGCAATATAATGTCACTAATATACCATTCAAACAAAAGAAAAACAGTAGCATTTATTGTGTGGTAAGTTGGGGGAGTAGTGTCGCATTGTTATACCCCTGTAAAGTTTTATGTTCACACATGGATTCTAAAGCTAGGACAGCACAAGGATTATATTCATTTTAAATGGGACCCGGCGTTACGAAAAGTTAAGAAAGGCTCAACTTTATGCAAATATATCCTAACACAATAAAGAAAACAAACTGTGAAACAGGAAATGAACAACTTCTTCGTGTGTATTACACTGGCTGCATCAAAACAAAACAACTGTTCATTCAGAGCTGAGTATGTAAATTACATGCTCAGCCCAACATATTCACAGAGTTACAGCTTCATGAGAGGCAAGAGACAGCCTGCTACTTTGTATCTCTATGTGTGAACTCAACATTAGGGAGGAGACTGGGGCAGATATTTGGGATATTCAAGGGTATTGCATTGGGCAGTCTTCTCCTTAATCTTAACCAAGTAGTTTTATATGTTTCAATTTGAAAATGAGTGAAAGAGAGGAGAGGAGGATGACAGACGAACAGCAGATGTTCTCTGGACAGGAGCATAGACATCAGACTGGGAATGAGAGTGAGCAGTGAAGACACAAACAAAGGATGGATAACCCTGGCTGCTGATGTTTTTCCAAATCATAACCCATCCTCTGATACAGTCCATGGTTTAACTTCCGTCTTTCTTCAGTATGCACCCAATCACCTTAAGTTCACCACACTTATTTGGTCATTCTCTCTCACCACAAGAGATTCTACTCCACCATTAACATCCTCTCTGACTGTTGTGCTTCAGTGAGAGCTTTATGCCAGTGCAGGTGATTAGCTTACTGGTGGCAACTGTGCTCTTCCTCTCCAGGGTCATGCTCAGATTTGCACAAATATAAGAAAAACATGGATGTATTGGTTTTCACCTCAAACACACCCACAATACAAGTGCTAACATACTCAAAAGCTGTGGCAAAGAAAAAAAAGTATTTTACACCAGTGCAATAAGGACCTCTTATTCACACATTTGCAGCATTTTCACAGTTTAAATTTTTTTTTTTACTTTAACAGAACTTACTGTTATATTTTAACTGTCTTTCACCAAACAAAATGAATATATTTTTCTCAGATGAATAAGACTCACACTGCAATTGGACCTGCCTAACTCCAATGTGCATTTATCCATTGCCTGATACCTGCATATATATGCCAGCATGTGTTATTGGCAAGTAGCCTGTTGATGCTGTGTTATCTGATGTTCTGTAAATATGAACTGCCAGCTACAATAACCATTCATGTCAACCTACTAGAGGAAACTGCAAGTATCATATGCTGGTGTTGTGGATATCTTCCGACTGGCATTACTAATTGTTGAAGTGTGTCAGCAGAAGCAATGATGTCACCAACGTCAGCAGTCCGAGGAATGATAAATCACAATTAACTGTTCAGACTAATACAATCAACCACACTAACAAAAGTGAGAAGTATCAGTTGTAGTTTGTGAAGGGGTTATCTTCAAATACTAGACATGATTTTGGATGTTGGCATTCCAAAGAGTTAATCACTTGAAGAGCACTTAAAACTTAAGCATCTAAATTCATGTTTCTGAAATAACAAAAGCAAAGTAGAGATCCATCAGACAGCAATGTAGGCAAGGGAGAGAACAGAAGTATGAGTCATAGCTCCTAGCTTAGCATCTCTCTGCCACATGATTTCTTTATGGACAGAGGACCTTTACAACATCTGTTGTCAGGGTTTTGTGTTTGACCCACAATGTTTTGCTTTCAGTTTTTTGTAATAATTAAGTCTCAAATCCATGCATCATTTCTGAATTTTAGCCCAACAGCACAACTTGACACTAACTGTGATTAAAAAGTATACACTGTAATGTTCTATAGCAAATGGTTTATATAGGTTCAATAGTCGTTGTCTCCCTTGGTGTATAGTACAATCATATTTTGACTTAGTTTCAGTTTGTCTCAATATTTCACCTGCAGATTTCTGTAGTGTAACTCATAATGCTCATAATGTCTGCCCCAATCACATTCAATAGGGTATCAAAAGAGGAAAGGAGGGCTACATACATGAGTTTTCTACAGGGAGACTTCTTGACTTTTTTGACCATCATTGCTTATTATTATCTGTCTGTGTCGAATAGTTATTCCTCCAATTTCCAGTTTCATGTGAGTACAAAAGCTTTTAAATAAAAATGTGTTCACAAGAGACTTTGTCAAATAAATGTAAAAATTAAAAGTGTTTAAAAGCAAAACAAAAACAAAAAAAACACAGTTCATAGGCCTGACACATGAAATAATAATAAGAGTTGACCCACAATGGATATTAACAGGGATGAGTTTTGCAGGTGAACCTTTTCAGCCCACCACCTGAACTCTTTCACGAAATCTCAATGACACGAGGCCTTTTGCAAACACTTTAAGTACAGTCATAACATTCACAGGAACCAAAGCACTTATTCACTGCTTGCTTTATTCCAGCTGAGCTGTTAAACTTGTGGAGGGAAGACCGTCAAGCCTTTTAAGTTCTTTCTTTTAAGTCAGGAACAAAAGCAATTTACACATATAGACCATAGCATGTTACATAATACTGAATCTTAACTGTTGTTCTGTCAATACTGCCACAGAGACCTGGAGATAAATGCACAGTTGTCTTATTGAAATGGAATGATAAGTGAATGTGAATTTGCCACAGTGTAATATTGTAATATCCTGAATATGAGAGCACAGTATAGATTTAAGTAGTAACCTTATGTTGATATTTTATATGAAAATAGTTCTACAGTCAGCTGTGCTAGAAATGCTTCAGTGTGATGTCACATATTTTGCATGTGGTCAGCTATCTGTAGAAATAAACAAAAACAAAATAAACACATATATCTTACCACAAAAGATGTTGACTAACACTAACACTAACACTAACACAGTTTTGAAATAGCTACAATAATCATACAATAAAATACATGACTGCATATATTACATGCACTATTTGAGTATTTTGTCACATGATTATGGCCACAAATATTCCACAGAACATCAGATGCTTTGAATGTAGTATTTTAAAGTCACTTTCAGCATATATACATGTCATGGTTTTAGGATGTTTTATCTTTTACAATGCGTCTTACAGTCACAATAAAGTTTTTTTTTAACTTTACATTGTATTTTCTGGTAAAATACAAATCTACAAATGTTGGCGTTTTCTTTGGTAAAAAATGATGCTCATTGATATTATGCATCAATTATGTTTGTTTTGTTATTATTTTATCTTGTTTAGATCCTCTTAAGTACTGGAACAGTAACTGTAGCCACTCCTGTTTTCCACATAATGTATTTACAGTACTCTGATATATACATACGGACCATACAATGCAACAATACCAACAACAAACAAAACTCTACTTACTCTACTTTACTAAGGAAAATGCTTGCTCTTACCTGTTTAATTAGCTGTTTGCCTACTGTGCATTTAATCAGAATTTTGAAAGTCTAGGACATTTGTCATGTCTGTAAAATGTAAGAACACTATGTTAGACACGTCAAAACAACAAAATGTATCACTTTTGTTTCACCCCAACATGATTTGACAATAAAAAAGGGCACTGTGATATTAAAGGAATTACAGGAAGCAAAATGTGATAATCTGTATTTCTCTTATCACATCAGCCATAAATACAGCCAATTTGTTTCCACCTAGATATGAAGGCAATTTAAATATTCCAAATGTTTCTCTCTAACAATAATGTCACTACATTGAAAGTATTTAACAGGCATAAATCAATTGCACCTTGTTGACTTAGAAGATGCTGAATTTTGAGTCCCACTGGCAGCTGCCATCAATTGTAACAAGCAGGACTGAGAGCAAAAAAATACCTGTCTAGATGGAAGACAGAGAGAAATCAATTAAAAAGGATGCAGATAACGTCTGACATTTCTGCTAACACCAAAGAGATTTTTATCTCTGAGATGAATGCTTGAGCTGGAACAGTTTGATTGGGCTGTCCTCTTTGACAGCTGGGGCTGCAGGAAGGCCAGGTTATACTGCATTGTTACAACAGCATCTTATATGGCTTCTGTGTTATTATTCAATGGCATTAACCTTTGTTACTGTTTTCAATTTAGCTTATGGATTTATGGCTACCCATACAAAGAATATCTACAAGAGTCATATGTGTCATTTATATTACATGCTTATGTTATATATTATGTAGAAGTATTATCCCACATTCTTATTCAAAATGTTTTGATTTGTGATAATAACCAACCTAATACAAAATATATAGTAAATATTATGAACTAATAAGCACAGCAATCTACACTATACTTATACAATACATTTGACATAATTGCATGGGTGCCTTTCAACTCTGAGCACCATACGAAAAACAAATTATTCAGTTTATTATTGTTTATTCTGAAACTTTGAGGAAATCATCCAAGTTTGGTGATATTTTTATTCACATTTAAGCAAATAAACATTTTAATTTCTTCATTTTCGTGTAGAAATGTTTATTGTAGTGTAGGTAATTGATTATGGGAAATGAAGCAAGGAAACATGGATGACTGTGTGTATTGCGTGATGCAGTTGTTTTCTATTGCGTGACTCAAACTGCTTCTCTCATTTGTTGTTGAGGCAAAAGTACAAATACTTAATTCAAAGGCCTGAGTCATGTTGTCAGACTTTGTCAAATGAAAGATACATACAGCAACTTGAGTAAAATAAAATAATAGCAGATCCCCGAGGGCACAGTGCTGCACAAATGGCAGGGATTTGCATGAAACAGCTGAAATATGATAATAGTAGATATGTATAATTGTTCATGGGTCACACAGATGGGCAGAGTCGAAGCAGACATTTGGTAGGGCTCTTACATCAAGAATAACTTATTGCAGCAGTTAGGACACAGTGACTCTGCACACAACGCAAAATGTCATGGGGAATTAGATGATTGTTATTTGGGCAAACTAAACTTTTTGTTAGAAAGAAGCAGTTGCTTGTAGTAAAACACTATCACGCAGTGCTAAGGGACAAATTGGGGGGTCACATTGAGACTCTTAAGAAATACCATAATTATTATTTTCCGTCATACATGTGTTGGGACAATGCAATCTTTAATATTTAATGTACACTAATTCAAGTTCTGTATTTGTCAACTTTCAGATGCATGATGCGCAAAGGTAGTGAGGTGGTGCTAACCTCACCCTTAATGTGAAGATAGGGGTGATGAATTCAGAGTTAACAAGAATTCAGTCCTTTAGAGACTGTGTTGTAAAATAAATTGCTGCCTTTATACTGATAATTTTGCATCAACAGTCAGTAAGCAGTTAATGCAAACATGAGCAGCAGTCCATTGTTCTGCCCACACATTTTGAATATTGATATGCTGTATATCACATCTATTCAATACTATAAATAATGACATACAGTTTTATCAATGCTGAAGGATTAATCTTTGATTGATGACAAGGATCAATGCTCATCATGCAACAAACAAAGGTTTCCGCCACATAAACAGAGCAGATGAAGCAAATTATAACCCCTTAATATATCATATTAACTTATGTGGAGAAATTGCTAGCTTCCTTATACAAGTAATTCCAGTCTAAGAATTCAGTTTGTTTCATGGCACCATATTCTGTGGGTGTATTTGGGTTCTCTTTGAAGTTTGCAGATGTAAGGACCACAGTGAGTTGTACATGTCTAACTGACAGGCAGCAGGAATTCCTCCTTGCATCACTGGCACTGTGAAGCAGGTGTGGAACAATTCACAAGCACAATAATGAGGGCAGAATGATGCTACCCCTTACCTCTTCCAACCTTTTATTTAATTCAATATCTTATATCAGTGGTACTATCAATATTGACAGTTATGAAAAGTTTCCTCACTCATCTTTGTTTGCCCAACTTATTAGCCTACTTACCAATAGTGAATTCAAAAATAGTCAGTTCATTAAAACTACTGTCTACTGATAGAAATGTCTTATCTTATTTCAGATCTCAAATGTCATCTAATGTCAGGACTAGAGACGCTTCACTAACAGTCAGCATTTCAGACAATTTTGAATCCACATTATTTATTTGGGAATTAAAACAGCACAATCACAATACATGTTTGTGTACTTAGTTTTCAAAATATTACAATATATAGTTATGGTAGTGGAGGTTTAGCCATAACTTGATACATCTGTTATTCTACAGGATGACCTAGTCCATTCTGCTGCCTGAGCTGCACTCCTCCATGACTCCAAACCATGAAGATAAAATGATGTAGGACACTATAGCTATTTTTAAATAAAGTAGTGTTATTTATGTTTTCTTATCAGGTCCTTAAAAAATGCCTTCAGTCTTAATTATTTCCTTCCAAATTGCTTCATCATAGTCAGAACAAGGTCCATTAACATTTTGAACTTTCTGTACAGTCATTTCTTAATCGTGGATGCATATCTACAGCTTGTCTCTATCTTGGCTGCCACATGGGCTACAAATTCTGAATTTCAGCAAAGACGACTATGTTGAGTTGAGGTATCACATAGCCGCCCCTATGCCCCTATGCAGAATACATCAAATATTCACTTGCCTTTTAGCCCACCACATTTGTAAAAAGCAGTTTCCTTTCCTCTATGGCTTGCTAGATGTTTGCCAATCTTCTCCAGCGACTTGGTGAGCAAGATAGATCTCTAAAACCTTACATCTTCCAGCAGTTAAACAACCACATGTGAACTGACTCAGGAAAATTGAGACATCCAGCACAATGCAGTGCTATATTTCCATAAGTCGTCTTTCTCTCAATCTGCTTCCATGAAATCCTTTTTGATCATGTGCAATCCCTCCTCAGTACCTGGCTGCTGACCATTTTCAACACACAAATGTCCATTTGGCACGAAGAGTGCAGCAGACATGATTCTGCTTAACATTTCCAAGCTGGACAAATTGGGCTAAGATACCAGCTGTTAAGCATGGGAAGGCTAATCAGTTTAGCAGAATGCTGAGGATTATGCAGTCAAAGACGGGTTGTTGTTCTTAACACAATATACTGCAGAGGACAACACATCTGCTGTTGGTTTCGTTATCTGAGCTTTTTTCCCTCTTGTTCATTCTGGAGACTCGTCTTAGCCTTGTTATATGCTTTCTGCTGTTTACCACAGGCCTGTTGTGAAGGAAGTGTCCAATTAACTGTGGATTTGGTGGCATGTGCTATCACATCAGTGTTCCCAGAGTCTCACATCATCTGTGCGCTTGTGTGGCAGGGTGTGAGGGCTTTAGGCCAGCAGTTTTAAATCATGTCCTTCAGCTAAATGTACTGCATGAAATATTGCATGTCTGCATGTGATAAAAAGAAAGAG
The DNA here is from genome assembly GCA_036024295.1 of Nannoperca obscura. Classification (NCBI taxonomy): domain Eukaryota; kingdom Metazoa; phylum Chordata; class Actinopteri; order Centrarchiformes; family Percichthyidae; genus Nannoperca; species Nannoperca obscura. The sequence continues at coordinate 25,766 of JAVQJL010057091.1, forward strand.
ACACAGAGAGACAGAGAGAGTTTATGTTGTCCTGTATATATTATGATTATAAACATTACAAAATTACAATAGTAAACAGTAAGACACAATGGGGCACAATGCAAATCAATTTAAGGAAGGAATAGCTACCTCCTTCACCCATGTACGTAGTTCTATGTTGCTGGCACTGTATAAATTGGTTATGTGAATTACAATTCTAGACTTGCTGCTTTACATTAGAATAACGTTTAGCAAGTCTTTGCCAATAAATAATTCAGCAGGCTTGCATGTTTTGCCTCCACTACATTGTTGCCCAGGTTTGTCAGGCAATACCAATACTGTCCATGGCATTCACCAACATACTGAATGAAGGTAACAAAACATGTTGCAGTAATACATTTTAAGGCTTCACAATTGAGTTTACACCAACACAAGATACATTAATTAATTTGTGTTTTAGTGATTACAAATAGTTTGGAAGTAAGATCACTTATGTGTCATTTCTAATTCATTTAATTAATCAATCATCCAAAATGTCTTAATTCATTCTATGCTTAGTCACACTAGTGTGTTTATGGGACATCACTGTATAAAGCAGTGGCTGCTCTTTAGAATTGTTTTCAAAAACTACAGTCTTTTTTAGCTCAGTACGTATTTAGTTGCAAGCACTAATATGTGTGTTCATTTTTCTAGATCGCAGACTGTGAAATTGAAATTAAAAGTACAATAATTAGCTCTTCCTCAGATTTTGATTGTTTGACCTGCTCACATACAGAACTGGGAGGAATTAAGGAGCCTCTCAGGAAATCTTCTGCCTTTGCTAATGGTAGAGAGCATTTTGTATCTCCAGTTTAGAACAAAAGTGTCAGTTGTGTTAATGTTGTTCAATTTTTGATGTCATGGAGTGCTGTAGTTGTTCAATTAGGAGAAACGTGTCACTTCAGATTTTAACACTGTATTCCATAACCCTTGTGCTAGACATGGGGCAGGCTCAGTCTTTGATCTTCTCTCTGCAAATTGTTCAAGACCGGCATCATAAAACAAGATCCCAAGGTTGAGACAATGTAGGAGTCTGACTCAGGCACTGTGTGCTACAAGCAATGATGCAATAAACCTTTGTTTATGGAAGCACTCACGCAGCATTACACTGTGGTGGTCAGTGAGCTCTCAGCATGGGGCAAAAGGCACAAGTATTTTCCTGTTCCAACCTTTTTAAATCTTGTCCAAGTGTCTTTTTTTTTCATTGTTTCTTGCACAGCCTTAAACCAAATGTTTTATCCCTGTCTTTTACTTCTAATTAATTTATTCATTATTTATGTTTTTTTTATTATTAGTAGTCTGGCAGGTGGATTTGCCTTCATCTTCTCTCCTCCGTCTGTTTATGTTCAAAGTACTGACACTTTCTTGACTCTGTTTCCTTTTTTGTTTCATCCAAGCTGTATGCGTGCAAACCTGCTTGCAAAGCCATACTTCAGCCCCAAAGGCTTCTGTGATTTCTTTGTAACATTCTAGTGACCTTTTGAACTAATAATCCCCATGTTTCTATACTGTCTATTTTATTATTTTTTCCTTTGTGTGTAACAAAGTTAGAGAGCTGAATTTGCTTTTCGTCTATTCTGTTTTATTCTCTTTGAAGAGAGACAGATGAAAAGGAGGATGTACTTTTCATAAAACTACTCGAGGCAATATGGATTGGAGGCTGGCAGCGTCTCTACATGCACATGTATCTGAGTTACAGTCTAATTAAGTGTCAAAATATGTAGTATGTTGTCGTTTCCATCAACCATGTCAGTTGAATATAGTATCTTATTTTGTTGGTGACGTAAATTCATTGCATTGGAATGCATTTTACAATGAAAACAAGCTGACAAAAAAAAACACCCAATGTTAAAGAAATTATATTTACAGGTGTTAATATCACTGTCTTTAAAACAGCAGATGTTCTCAGCTTTGACCTAAAAAAGATCATAGCTGAACACAAAAACACAAGATAAATCATAACAATGTACCACAGCTGTTAGGAGTTCTCACCATAATTGTCACTTTAATAGCTCTATATTTCAGACACTGTACAGAAAGGGAACCATTATATTCATCAAATCAATAATGCATTCTGTAATTTCAATTTGTCACCACACTGTGCACCAATACAGTCCAATAGTTGGTGTTTTAAGGGCGAGCTGAATTTGCTTATAAAATAAAATGTGGGAATGGTTGTAAGTAAGCTGCATCTACAGTAGATAATACACATTTCCCTCTGATTATAGTAAAACTTCAAATCTGGTAACATTGCAAAGCAGGATAAACTAGCATGCATCCACAAAGAAATGTATTACCAGTGTTAATCTGTGACCTGAAATTGTTTGTTCAGTCAATAAAAGAACATATTTGAACACTTTAGTGACAAGACTAGAAATTACCATTAGTGCTTCTTATTGTGCATGTAATTTAATTGAGCTTGGATCAATGCAACTGGGCCTAAAAGCCTTCTTTGGCATGTTTGTGTAATCACTTGAATTGAATGCACAAATTTCGACTTGCCCTTTGTGTCTTGCTACATAATGAAAGTGCTGCCTGGGGTTTGGGCTGAGTAACACTGTTACAAATGATGACTCTAGCTTGTCTTGAGTCTGGCTGAGTTCAGACCTTGAAACACAGTGAATTGAAATGGGAAATAATTCTTGGTAGAGGATGTAAAGTCTGGTCATAAATCCAACAGGGAAATGGTGATGTACTACATAGGCTTACGGAAACAAGCCAGTGATTGAAAGGGTTTTATTGCACACAAGATACTCTGTAGCCTGCGGGGCTGAATTGAAGGGATAAAAAACAACAACAAAAAGAAACCGATAAATCCAGTTGTAGTGATGCAAATGAACTGAAATACTGTAGAGTTTGAAAATGTTACCTGTTCAGCTTTAAGAAGCAGGACAGTTTCCGGTATTTACATAACAAGGACAAAAAGACAGTGAATGAGCATTGAAGTGAGTTGAGCCTTGTTGACAGTGTGGCCTTTTGTTCCTGCCGAGGACAGTTGCTAGATTGAATTGATCTGACTTTAGAGCCTAACCATTTATCTTGGTCAGTCATATCTGATCTGTGGCTGTCAAGAGGAGACAGGCTCCTCGGAGGAATAAACTGCTTGGAGAGCTAGAGACGGGTCTACTCTACCACTCTGTCATAGCAGCACCATTTCCTTTACTAGTTATGTGCGTTAGTTTCTCCACAGGAATGACCAAATTTACAGATAATAAAATGTTTATCTATATAATGTTAATCAATTAGTTATTCGAAACACAAACGCAATCTTAGAATGACAATATTTTAATAATATATTCATTGTTTGTCAGTTTTCAAGCAAAAATGCGCATTACATAATAAGATAATCTTGTTCCATAATTCTCAGTTGTGAGAATTGTCTGTATTTCATTCCCATATTTGATGGTAAAGTAAATATTTAAAGATTGTATACTCTTGGTCAAACATAACAAACCATTTGATAAAATGCTGTCACATTTTCACTTTAGTTCACCTCTCTCCAAGGACCAAAAAAATAAAATAATAATGATAATAAAAATTATTATTATTATTATTATTAAAGCAAAATTATAGTAAAGATTCTATTGGCACAGTTTCAACTCAGCACTGTCACTCCAATTTAGAAAGCTGTGAGCTGATCCTTTTGACCGTGTCTTCTGCTACCTGGGCCATTTCTAAGCCACAGATGATAATCCTCAAGGGACCCTCATTAAGTCTTTGCTCCAATTACGCCACACTCATTTTGCCACAGCACAATTGCTCTGTGCCACGGTGCACAAATCCTCCAACAGTGGATTAGGCTGATCAGTGGGTGGGATGAAAATAGCAGCATTGGTAAGTCAGCGGAAGAGGTGAGCATTTCTTAGGTGTCAGCAGCCACTGCTCACACGTCCGGTGGTGTGCATTCAACAATTTGAGTTCAAGGAAATTATATCAGATGTCAAATTATACAAAATTTGTAGCTGCAGTAGATATGTCCTATTTAAGTGGCTCAGAAGTGGCTTAGTAAGTGGAATCACTGGGCAAGACAGTACTGTTTCTGATGTAGTGAGTAAATTCCAGCTGACATTAAGACTTTTGGGGCCTACATATTTCTTATCCTTCACAGTTTAATCATCTGTTATGAATCCATTTGCTGTATGGATGGAAGTGGCGGGATAAGTTGTCTTTGCATCTCATTGACTTCACACTATTTTTCTTTCAAAAAAAGGTAGAAATCTTGAGTTGTCAGTTGCAATATTTATAAATCTACAAAATGATGAGTTCACTCTCGAAATAAAGAAAACTGAAAAAAGAGTGATAAATAATATTCATAGGTTTTACTAGTATAATCTTCAACAGACCTGATTTGAAAGTTTAGTGACATCAAATCTACAGTACAGCCCCAGTCAGCACTACAATGTGCATTATGAAATACTTGTTTCTGCTTCGTCATGTACTTTGAGTTGCCTAGTAGTCCAGAACTCTACCAGTCAAAGGAATGGATTTTATTGGTAAGCTTTCAAAAACCAGTGAACACATCATTTTGAACATGAATGGTGCTAGCATAAGTTCTGACAGGCCACGCCATGAATTACAGCACCCTGATGGGGTGATGGCCAGCGGATCTGACCACCAAATGTTTTAGCTGACAGCTGACTATACACACACTGAAATCCCCCACAGCCATCAGATGATGTGTTGAATTCTTTACAAACCAATCATAGTGCTACCATTAAATTGGCACATGCATTACTATCGATATCATTAGCTTATTAGTATTTAGCATATTATGCTTTTACCATTAATTGACATGTATTTTGGTTGATCACTAAACCTTTGCTTCTTTTAAAGTAGATTGTTTTTATTTCTGCCAAAGCACACAATATGTGTACACACAAGTGTGTTCAGTAATAACACACTGTCATTTCCACCTTGACTTGTTTCTACATACTATAGTTTGTTTGTAGTTTTGGCATCCTAGGAGACAAGCCTATATGCCCTAATAAAGTGGCAAAAAAGATATTAAGCATTTATTGGTTTCATGTGTGCTACATTGAGTTGCCTTTAAACTGCTGCTCATGTGCATTTCAACAATGTTGTCAGTCAGATAGTAAGGGACATTCACTGCCCAAGTCTGCACCACAAAGTTGAATGGCACGAGCCCTGCAATGCTCCTCACCTGTCTTTCCCAACTCAAATGATGGTGCAATGTACCATTCTTTGGCAGCTGTTCAGGCAAAAAAATTATCAAGTTGACCAGGCAAATATATGTCATATGGGTCTTTTCTACCTTGGTTTGGTTCAGCTAATGTTTTTCCTTGGATTGACATTTCTTTAAAGATGTTTATCCTGGATCGCTGGGCATTCATGGGGGTTGAGTTGGTTAACGTTGTGAGCTCACTCTCCATGGCAGCTCTGTGTGTGCTATTGTGTTTCTTTTGTTTTCTTTCAGACCCTGGAGTAGGTGACCTGTGAATAGTGTCATACTGGGGATTTTCTGAAGGACTTCCTTTCTTTAATAACTCTGTATGGACATCTGACATTGGGAAGCCCAGCAGGTATGTCAGAATACATTCTTATCTTCTTGTAATTGTGGGTGCTTTTGTCTTTTTGTTTCACTTCAAGTCAATTTAAAGGTCAGTTTTATATAATAAGACATCTTAATAAATATGTACAAATACAATAGCATGCTGATTCCAGCATGCACACAAACTGTATATAACATATTCTATTTAGCACATATCCGGACATAATTGGAAGGTGGTTTACAAGAAAAACATTTGATAATGTAAATTAAATGTACATAAATTAAGGCATAGAACACCAGTACAAACAGTGACTGTGAGTCACAGGTCTGCCTTGGCAGAGACACTGCACTTAAGGTAGGACCCTGCTTGACCTCCTGTTTCTAATGAAACTGTTTGGTTGCTGTAACTTGCCTTGCTGCTGTTTAATTGAGCTTCACATTACCTTGTCCAAAGTAAGCTTAAATCATAACTACACTCTCAAGTACCGCTAGACCTTTCTCCCAGCATATTTAAAAAATGCAACAGAGGAGTAAAGGAGCAACAACATGGCCGCGTGGCTACTTAGCGTGAAGCGGTGTATACGAGTGATGCATAGCTGGTAGTCCAGGCTAACCGGCTATGAGAAGCTACTGACTCTCTTTGTCATCCAACTGGAGCAAGTCATGTGTTTTTAAACAGATATTCAGTGAGGCTATTTGGGATAGATTTCTGGAAAGAAGGGAAAGCCTATCTATGTTTATCTTGTTCAAAATTAGAAAATTCTCAGTGAGCAGCACCACATACTTCCCTTCTACATACTGCAGTGACTCGACCAAAAATGAGGACATGGTGATGCAGAGTCTGGCCATTAAGAGACATCTGACATGTATCATCTATTACTCCATTGTGCTCACCGTACTAATTGCATAGTCACTAATATCTCAATTTAACCATTGATCACAAATGCGTTGTGAGAAATTCCACGCCGTACAATGCTGAAAATCAAATTTAAGTGCAAGTTGAAGATGACAAACATGTTAATTATCTGTGATATATTATAAACTAGGGGTAATTGGGCTTTCACTGTCAGGCGACTTAAACACTGGAACAAATGGCCCAGTGACATCAGGCTTGCTAGCTAACCACAGTGTGAAAACCTAGTTCTGTCACATTAAAAAGCAGCCACAATAAGTGAAGTTAGTCTGTGCTATTTTGCCAATGTAGACATCTTATACATTTAATATATGTCAGATTACTTTGCTTCACATGAGTGAATATGAAGGAAGTTTGGGAATTCAACCTCCTTCATTTGCTTTTTTTATATTCTGTACTTTTGATGGTCACAAAGTTATGCTAAATCAATGTGCTTTTAGCAAACAAGTATTTGTCACTGTAGGCAACGTTGGTACAGCTAGAGACAAGAGATCTAAACATGAAATAAGAAGCACATCCACAATGGTGAGATATTGCCTTTTTCCTGGGCAGTCCTGGGAGTTATATTTTATCAAGAAATAAAAATAGGACAAAGGGGAAAAAAATAGTTTACTTAACTGAATCACCAGCATCAGCGTTGCTTCCCAATGCTTAGAGGCATCAAAGTGACATTTTCTTCCCAAAGGGCAGAGATGACACAGAATGACTTGGAGGGTGTCAGAAAACATCTATCCAACATGCTTAAATTTGCGGTCTCAAATGCCAAATGCTTCATGTTTTTGGTCAAACCTAATGGGTCTGGTTAAGTTTTCCACCATTTGCTTTTCATGTCACTTTTTCAATATGTTCACCACCATAAGGCAAGAAAGACTGGGACCAGTTGGAAATTAATGTGATCGCGTAAGGGAGTGTGTTGAACGACGTGTGGAAAGAAAATGTGTCCCTCTGAACTCCCTTGCTGCCGTGAGGCATAACACAATTAGACTTTAGATTGTTTTTTCCTCTCTCTCTGCCCATCTGATTTCTGCTCTTGCCAGGCTATTCTCTTTCATCTGCTTTATTCCTCTGTATTGTCATAATGTAGCAGACCCTGAGTGCTCTCACAGATCACTGGTACAGCTTATCTGTGAAGTGGTGCCGCTTCAAATTGGGTCCCTTAATTTAGTCTCTCTACATTCATTCTCAGGATTACACTTTCAGGGGAAAATGCTGTAGTGGTAGAGAGGAAAGATAAACATACTCTAGGTAGAACAATCTAGAGAAGTACATGGAAATATCATGCAGAGTTTTGAACTGAGGAAAGAAAGAAAAGTGTGTTTGCAGTTCTGAATGTTAAAACTCTGCTACTGCCTTGATCAATCCTAAATCAAGAGTTGGAGATGAGTGTAGGACAGGTTGAGACACCACACGTTTTACACACAGGTTACTGTTCATAATTAAGTGCAGTACATTGAAACTGTAATTAACCTCACTTTATTATTATATTTTAAGCAAAAGATTAAGAGATTTACAAAAACAAATGGTAATCACACTCTTTTTCTCTCTCAGGGTACTTTTCATCACACAAATAATGATTTAAAATTGTATTTAAAATGTATGTTGCAGCCGTAGGCTGCTGTAGGTCTTCCATTTCTAAACTGCCTTTCCCCCCTCCAAGCCTGTACAATGATTCACAATGAATAGGAGTGTGCATGGGGTATTCATAGAACATACTCGTGGAATTGTTTTTAAAGTAGTTTATAATGGCCACTTATTATTTGTTCCAATAACAAGTAGTTCAGTTTGGCCTGCTTGCATTAGTAACATATACACATGGTGCACTTTGATTGAACTTTCTCCTATTCAATATTCAATTCTAACATGATGCATTCCAGGAAGCAAAGACAAGGAATGACAATAAAATCTTTTAGGAAATTGTGTTCGCCAACCTTGATGACGCTGCCATGCTTTATACTGCACTGGACAGGCGAGGCTAGTGTGGCCTCTTGAGAGAGGAAGAAAAGTATGCATTTACACTAACACTGAAAAAATAAAGTATTGGTTTCCACCATTGTCCATGCCTTGCTGTCATGGTATGTCATGTAATACTTCCATAGAGGATTGTAATAGTTTCATTAATTAAGTCTCAAATGTGTATGCTACTTCACAGAGTCTGTGCTTATTTCACTAAATATTTAAAATGTAGATCCATGATACAAACGATCTTCCGTCAGAATCAGAGTTACTGTATTTGCCAAACATAATAAAAATGTAGGAATTACATCATACATGCATACCAATACAACACATACTGACAAACAGAGTACAACAAGAAGTACATGCTACACCTCATGGATGTTACAAAGGAGCAGTGCAAGATATACCATAGAGATAAACATAACTTGAATGTTCAGAAGCATTAGTAGTATGCAAGTAGAATGACACACAGTATAGTTTCAGCTGTGAAGGGAGTCCAACAAAGTACTAAACCAGTGTGCCTAATAATTTTACTGAATTTAATATGTGTGTTTACCTATTTTCTGGCTCCTACATTAGGATATGCTCCATTTTCTGTCTTGTTGTCAGATGCTGATGTTACATGGGCTGGTTTCAACATACTCAGAGCAGCTGTCTCCAAATTTATGTTTCAAATTGTTTTTTAGGCATTACTCATTGATGTGATAGTTGAAACAATATTCATCTGTGGCCGCACTTTACTGGAACAAATGTAAAGGCATGATTACGCCATTAAGGCCACATCTGCCAGCCTAATTCCTTTTTAATTTGCAGAGAACTCTGCTGTATATTGCTACAGTGGATGTGACATTTTAATTAAGCAAGGGCTGTAAAAATGTTTACCACGAGGTTGCAGAGGGCTACTGCTCACATCACTGTGGAGAACAGTAACCAGAGGTTCACGCTGGCCACCGCTGCCAAACCAGCACACCCCAGAAATCACACTGACCTCCCTACTATCATTACAGCAACTGGTGTAACACATTGGACACAGAGAAAGGTAGAGACAACTGAAATGCATTTGCCTCTGTTCAAGTGATGTTCAAGTGTTCAAATGATTTCATACCAGTAAAACCAGCATTATTTTATGGATTACTTGGACTTTACAGCTGAGCTTATTACATCAGTGTATTTAAATCTATTTTAAATATTTTTTTTCCATGGTAAATCCCTTTTGAGATTTTCTTTTTTTGAATACTGCCTTTGGCATAAACACTGGGACTGGAAATAGAACTCTCAGATTAATTTGACACACAAAATGCCAACTTGAAGCACTGAAGCAAGGAGGGAAACCGTGAATGATGGTGGCATACTGTATTCATATTCTCTCTAAATGTTTAACTAAATTATTTCTGGTTTGCATAAATAATTTCTTATTTATTGCGTGAGCAAAGCATGTGTTTGTGTACAAGGATGATCGGTATGAGATGATGAGAGAAGATCTTCATCTAGGGAAAATTTGACTTAACATCTGTATGGTTTATTTCCCATCAAACGACAGTAGAAGTGAGTCTGTTGAATTTTGTAAAATGACTAAGGCTATCACAATATCAGTTTGAATTTTATTACCCAAAGCATATCATATATAGAGATCTTTATGGTTGTATAATCTGTATGTATATTTTCATATTGATTATAATAGACAATGTTTATTTTTAAATTAATTTCTAGGAGTGCTGGTAATATACGAGTTGGAAAAATACGTGAATTCCTCTCCTCTCCCTTCAGCATCGTGTGTTTGTGAAGCTGTTCAGTAATACAAGAAGAAAGAGTGTGACTGTACTGAGCTGCTCTCCAGTACATATACTGTACTCTAAGATCTTAAAGTATATCAAGCATATTTACAGCTTTATACAGTACCAGTCAAAAGTTTCCCATTAACTTGAATAGAAAAGTATGTTCAAACTTTTGACTGGTACTGTATTTACTAGTTGAAGTGAAGTGAATGATCATTACAGTAGTGTTTATGAATATATATGTGAAACTGCTTCAGTTGACAGTGTACTCTCTGCACAGCTTTCAAGCTCATCACCACCGTTGCACACAGCTTGACATTATAATGACACATTATTATAATGACAATGTAATGATACAAATTTCCCAGTGACATTCAACAGAATCTTATGAATTGGTTTGATAAAATTTCAATGTGCTGGAATGATAGAAACATCAGACACAATTCAGCCAGAAAAGCACAGAGCATTGGTAGATTGCAATTATAATCAACTGGGGGATTTTAGGATTTTGCCAAGCATTTGGCGCACATCCTTGTCAAAGCCCAGTTTGACTGGTATGGTGAGTGGGATGTGGCAGACAAACAAAAGACGGTGAGGACTGTCTGAAAGCAGTGATGTCTGTGGAGTTGTCTCTTCTGACTAATGTTGCAAAACCAAAACAGAGAAAAGCAGTCATCACTGTGGACAGCTTCACTCTGTGTTGTCTTCTCCTCGAGACCCTGGACAGCTCCCCAGGGATCTGACCACAGTCATAGACGGTTCATTTACAGTGTATCTACTGGATAGAGACCTGTTTATTTTATTTTGTTTTATTGTTCTTCGCTTCATGTTCTCTGTACTTATTATTAATTGATTTCCAATGAACTAGAATTCCAAGTAATCTGAGGCCTGTTTTGTGAACAATATTAATGGGTAACTGAGCTAATTTTGTGCTTAACTGATTTACCTTATGAACTCACTTCCATGTGAGGTAACCATGGTAACTATTACAAAACTGTTCCAGAGACTGTTAAGCCCTGGCTAGTGGCCAATCATTTGTCTGGAGATACTGTATGTTCCAACAGGAGCCCTAATTGGACAAATGCTTCATTCAGTTTAAACTGATAATTACTACAATGAAATATTTATTTAATTAATAAATAAGGTGCTGTCTGCAGGATACCTTGTCATAAACACACTGTATGTTAAAAAGTGTTGCCTTTTCACTCACATTTGAGTATTTTACACATAAACACACATTTCACACAATAGTAGTTTTAGTGAAATAAGTAATCCCTCCAGTGCTAAATACTAAATAAAAATAAACCTGCTAGATTTAATACTTTTACATACATTTCTTTTTTTGTATTTTGCAGGTCTCATAAAAGTTAAATATGAGACACAGACACAAAAACAATACTTCACTCCCTATGTCAGACGTGACACTGCCCCCAGCATAAAGCTCACACTTTATTATGTCAGTTCATGCCTTGGCTATAAACAGGGCTTCTAACAAAAGAAACTAGCTAATTAATCATTTTTATAATAGATGAGGTTCACTGTTGCAAACTAAATGCACGTAGAAAAATCAAAAGCAGATATCCCAGCAGTGACTGGTTCAATGTAAACTAATGCTTTCATGTTATGTTACTGCAGTGCTGACAAGCATCAGGTCAACATCATGAATAGAAAGTCTTTTTATAGCCTGGATGTGACAGTGCAATATTTCATCTTATCCTGGACGGCCTCATCTGGAACTGTCTATGCTGTGTGTATGTGTGACTGATATATTACACTTTACGCCACTACACTGTGAATGCAATCATACCTTGATTGAAACATTCATGAAGTTGAAAGAGCACATAACAAGCACTATGAGACTACTCATGTTAAGTCTAATGAAGCTGACTAAGGCTTTCTGTGACATTTTCTTGTATTACTTTGTTTTGATATTGTTATTCTGTTCCCACATCATGCACAGAGGAAAATTAAATGTCTATTTTCTTATTATTTCAGTATTATGAGCATATATTATGAGCATAAAGAATCAACTCATTGTAGTTCTAATTCTTTACTTGTTTTTGTAAATCAACATGAGTATACCTGGAAGGTTGTAATGGGGATTTCTTTCATCACATTAACATTTTCTCACCACAGTGCTCTGGGACAAAAGGAGGATTATTAAAGCCTAAAAATTTACATATTAAGGGGAAATCATGTAAGATTATTTTGTTGTTCTTTACTTTTAAAAGAATGTAACTTTAATGTGTATCTTTTTTCTGCTCTTATCTTATGATCAAAAGTACAATTCACTTTCTTAATGTTAGCAGAAGTATCTTTTTTATTTTGATGTTGTGGATTAATGCATTTTTATGTTTATTTTGAGCATTATGAAGAATAACACCTGTGTAATTTCCCCTTTTTTCCTGTTTTCATTATTTCCCCTACCTATTGTTGTCTTGCTGAAAACAGACTGCTTTTTCACTAACAAGACACATTATTTTGAAGTCAGTCATTAGATGTCTTAATCATGCAGCTAATTTACCTTGTTAAATTGGGACTTCTTTCACTTCTCCCATCTGTGCTTAATGTTGCTCACTTTTGGTGAGAAGAAGAAAGAATAAGAGTTCTGAAGAATGGAACTGCTTCTGTTACAGCTGCTATAATTATAATAACAGCGTTATATGGTAATATCCATAAATAAAAGTATATTTTTACATTTGTCCAAGCAGCTCTATGTATTTGCCAGCTGTTTTGAATGGCTTTTTGATCAATCAAAACAGGAACCCTTTCAAAATTATGTAAGCATTTTAAGTTTATCTTGACAATAAAATGTACAATAAAACCAGCTTCATTCCAAAAGCTAAAATAGCTCAATTCTCTCTTATCCCTAGGTATCTAGCCATGTAGTTTAATATGTCCAGGTTGCTAAATATCTGTAATGTATGCCTTCTAACCAATAGTATTATGAAGGAGGATGGATGTTGGTTTGATTATTTTTGTTAGGCATGAGATTAATGTCTCCTCCCTCTTCGTATGTCTTTGCTTTTTACACTGGACTTTGGACATCAAAGAAAAACTAGTTCCTCTGCCCATTAAGACTTAGCAAATATTGTTTGTATTCAGAGCAGCCCTCCCTCCCACATCAACATGTTTGTGATATTAAAACTCCAATCTGCTTCGACACCCATAATCATTTTAAAATTTTCCCAATTGAGCCAGCTGTTTCAATAATGTTTTAATAACTTACATATGTAGAGCTTAGAAATACATATTAATCATTGTTACACTGGGTCTTCAGAAAGCATTCAGAACATTAAGTGAATAACCTCTTTCCTGTCTGTATTAAGCACATTTAATAATTCTAAAAAGCAAACTGTGATCTAAATTCTCCTCTGCACATTCATGTTTATGGATGGCAAAAATGGGAGATGTGAGTTTCCATTATGCTCCACTGTAACACTTCATCACCCATCTACCAGAGCCAGCGTCACCGCGTTCTGTCCTCTTCATCTTCACTACAGAAGGTTGTTTTCACACCTGCCAGAGCGTCTTTTTTTTCTTTTCCTATTCTCACTTTTTTTTTGCTGAATGTGATTTGTGATTTGTGTCTCTTTCCATTGTTGGATCTGTCTGCAAATTTCATGTCTCAGCTCTTAACCTGCCTTTTTACTGGGAATTAAGTACATTTAGGCTGCTATTACTTTGTGTGAGTGACTGGAGTACCAAAGGGATCTTTCATTGCCTCCCTCTTCATTATAAATCATTTTTTCTCAAATTATTATTTAAGTTCATTACTTGATATGTTCTACAATGGTTACTTTTTTGGGGGTGCTATTTCTGCTAGATGATTATGGTTGCTTGGCGTATTTCTTTTTCATACAGTATGGACATTTATATTTTAAACTCAGGCCAAGTGAGGTTGATACTGTATTTCTATTCCACTATGACGATTCTGTGCTACTCTACTAATTCATGAAATCTGCACCACTTCATCAGTATGAAAATTTAGCAAGAAAATAATTGCACTCTCAAGATATAATTGAGTTGAGTAAATAAAAAATGCAAACAGTGACAGTTTTCTAAATATCTAATTGGTATGCTATACTGTCATATAATGTTTCAAATGAGAACTCAGTCAACCACCATGAACAATAAATTGTAGAGATATTTGTCATTGTGACTTTGGTAGAGATAGGCCCTGTCAAGACTGTCACTGTTCACTGGATTGGTACAAGGTCAACAAGATGTAACATTCAATGCAGAAAGACAGTGCAGCACATATAATGGATAGTCCACTCTACAGTTACAGTTGCACTAGAGCTAAACTGATTTGTAGATTTATTGAGTAATCGAATTACCAACAATTGATTGACAATAATGGTCAATTCACTAGCAAGGATATGATACGTTTAAAAGATTTATTGAACAGAGGTACATTTAGAATGTTTGAATATTGCAGATGGTTTGGGGAAGCTTCGTGGGGACATCCGTGGCACTCGGGTACGACGAACCACCAA
>JAVQJL010057094.1:0-13071 GCA_036024295.1 Nannoperca obscura
GATAGATAGATAGATAGATAGATAGATAGATAGATAGATAGATAGATAGATATTATATCAGCATTTAACGACATTTTTTAAATCGCTGACACACCTGAACAGGGAAGATCTTTACAGCAACATATTCGCTCATCAGCTGGGCCTTCCAAACACAACCAAAGCGCCCCCTAGCTTTGATTTCCAACAGCTGCAGCGGTTTCAGACCCACCAGGGGGGACGGAGGAGCCGGTCCAGGATCCTGAATGACACACACGGAAAAACCGAGTAAGTCTTGTTATTCTGCTCAATCTATCCGAAGCAATGGTGACGAGTAGTGCAGCAAGTCACACTTCCTCAACAGGAAACAATCTCCTCACAGATTACCACCTTAAATATGGAATGCCTCCCCCAACTCACCTCGCTGAGGTCTACATGACCGTAGGGAGGTTTGCGGTGGCGGTACATCCACAGTGCCAGAATGAGGGCCAGGGACAGCACGCAAAGAGGCAGCAGGGAGTACACCAGCACATTGAGCAGGGACGGCACCCGGGGTGGAGGCCGGATTTTCACTGTCAAGGAGGAACAGAGTGATTACAGAACGTCGGCTTTATGTCTTGCAGCTCGTTAGCAGCATCGCGGGCCTCCCTGCGAGACCTGATTTCACAAGAGAAGGGTTAACATTTTTATCTAGGTTGTCCAATCCGCATCCTTATTGGCCGAGGCGCTACACGCTCTGAAAAAAACGGGCACGTGATGGTGTGATTAAAATCTACTTTTTGTCAGCTGATAATCAGTACTGGACTGCAAATAAAAAAGGTACCGAATGATGCAACGCCACATCTACAAAGTGTATTTTCGCAGTAAATTGTATTATATAACATGTAAATTATGAACATGTTAATGTGATTTAAAAAGGGGGAAGAAAAAACTAATTGTGTAAATTGCATCAGTGTTTTGTGATATACACGTTTGGGGTTTTTTGCACCACTGGATGCAAAGCTGAGCTTCACTCACGCTAATCGGAGGGGAAAAGCAAAGACCTTTTTGTTTTGCTTGTGCTATATGTGGGACGCATTTTGCCGCTCACCTCGGTTGCCACTGCCAATCATGTCAGGAAGGTGGGTGAATCGTTTATTGCAGTAGTTGCCCTCGCAGCAGCAGAAGAAGACATGAGGGTTCTCCTCCATGGAAACGCACTCTTGCCTGAAATGGTAGACGACACACACCTACATTATTGCTTTGATACGGAAACCAGAGACAACGTTAACACTGGTTTATTAATTAACAACAGGACCTCAATTGCAAGATGGTAGAGCTAATGTTTTGTGATCGAGATTTTAACTTGGAGAACCAAGTAGGTGAGAATGCCTTCCCCTTTTTCTATACCCTCTGCTTCTGCTGTACATAAACCTGTAACAGACGATGTAAGACTCACCCAGTTTATTGATAGGACTCTGGCTCTAGCCCATATTCATCTCTGGTAATGTCGCCATGGTATGAGCCAACATTTGTATCTAGTACTTAAATGAGCAAAATCTCTTTCGCTGATAATATGTCATCTCGTTAACCTTATCAACATAATTTAAAGAACTGTCAGCCCGTGTGCAGAGAAATCACTGGGTTTCTAACACTGCAGACCAGCTCCTAAATACTATAATTCATCTGTGTAACATTGCCTCTTAACTCACTCAAAATTGCCCACCTATTCTTCACGCTTCATTTTCTGTCATTATTTTATGGAGCTTTTCACTCAGATTATTCTGATCAGAATGAAACGTATGTTTCCAGGTCTCACCGTATTCCCCTTAATAGCTCTAATTACAGCCAACAGCACTTAAGGCCAAAGCCATTTCCCTTGAAGCTGTCTACAAATGTCTGTCTGCGCCTGAACCTACAATTTGTGCACATCTGTTTCGAGCAAAGCTATTGAAAATATGTTAATGTAGTCCACGCACATCAACGTTAACATGCCACCGTGTCAGTCATAATAGCAGTTCTATTTATTATCATGATATTCTCAAAGACTGCAGGTTAATCTTTAATAATCAGAAAGGAATAGAAATGCTGAAACACACTGGTTAATCACAAAGACACACACACACACAAGTATCATCTAGAATCACAGTGCTATTGTGGCTAGTGCCACGGCTCTGCAGTGTGTTGATAAAGGTTTGGTTTATCAATTCCCATCATGGCTTACAAACTCCTGAGTGGCCTGGTGCCAACCTATCAGTCCGCCACCATCATCGTCATCATCAGGCTGTACTGAACTGTCAATGGAAGCTATCTAGTTATTCCCAGGGAAGAATAAACGCGCGCTTGCCCAACATACGTCTCTACTTAGGAAATCACTTCCTAATGGAGAAGTTGGTCCTATCAAAATAAAACATGGTTATAAACCACATTTTTGAATTCCTCGAGTCTAAGTCAACCTGTTTTGCTGAACGTACAGCTAGTATCATATAATATACAGGGCTCATGCAGCTTTTTGAGAGTAAAATTCAAGCAATTTTCAAGGTACCTAAACCAAACATTTCCAGACTCACTGAGCCATTTTTATCACATCTAAACTGTTGCTAGAAATGCCAGGAGACAAACAAATATGATGACAGGATGATTTCCTTTCAGATATTTAAAGATTTAACGGTTTACATGAGTGATTGTGTAGATGATAAAACACCAGATTATGTTCAAGCATTTTTGAGGAGTATATTCAAATTCAAGCATATTCCTGACCTTGAAAACATAACATTTAAAATGAAGCATTTTCCAAACTTTCAAGACTTTGAACAAACCCTGAATGTATTGATTATACACTCAAAATACTGTGTTGTTTATTCTGCGTGTATAGATGCAATACATGTTGTCTATACTCTTGTAGAGCTGAAAGCTCTTAATCAAGAGCTATTTTGATAGTCCATTGATCTTTTGAGTGACTTAAAAAGCAAAAACGCTTGATATTTGCTGGTGCCGGCTTCTTAAATATGTAGATATTCTGCTTCTTTCTTTTTTTACATCATTGGAAATTTACAGATCAAACTAAATGAGCAATTTGAACATGAATGGGTATTTCTTTCATTTTCAAAATATTTGACATTTCACAGATACCTATTCATTTAGAAAATTGGGGGCAGATTTATTGATGGTGAAAGTAATTGTTAGTTGCAGCCCTACACCGTTCTATTCTTAGCTTCATGTGCGGAGTGGAAGTAGTAGAAGTGTGTGTTTGCTTGCTATCTATCTTACACAACGCGTGTTGAGAATTACGTCAGTGACGCTGGAAATATAAGTTGCGACTGCAAATGGACCTCAGTTATTCTGGTGACCTCGCATCTTTGTATTTTAGGCCAAGTTTTATTTCAAGTTTGGGTGTTTTACGGCTACAACTGATGGATTGCCACATAAAAGAGAAATCTTGTTGATGCATCTAACAACATGATATTGAAAATTGCTTGTTTTCTCCAGGCTAACACCCAAAACATTCAAAGTACAGCGAAAAAGCTTAACCTCACATTTAAGAGGCTGAAACCAGCACGATAAGGATTTTGATTATGTGGATACATTGTTTTTATTCCTCTTGTTTTCTGTCAACTACTCAATGAATTGTGTTTGTGCTTTCTCATGGTGGGAATGTTGGGTCTGTATATATACCAAAAAGTGCCCTGAGATAACTTTGTTATGATATGGCGCCATATAAATAAAATTGAATCGACCTGCTGAGCTTTTACCTCTGGTCACACAGATAAGAAGGAGTATCTGACTACATGTGGGAACTGAGGCAGATATTTGTGTTGTACTCGCTGCCAGTCACTCTGGGCAGACACCCAAAATATAAATGTAAATGTGCGGTGGCGATGACCTCGCTCAGTGACCCGACCTGTCATAGCAGTTGAAGTCGTCCAGCCAGCAGCCTTTCTTCACCAGCTTGATGGTCCCTGAGGAGTTGAGCCAGGAGGCATAACAGTGCAGTCGCTTGTCCTTCTCCGCCTCGCAGTGCTCGAAGCCGCTCTGGTTGGTCTTCTCCGTACGCCAGTTATCATTGTAGTACACACACTCCCGGGTCTCCGCCTCGCCCAGACTGTACCCTGAGACAGGACAGAAGGCCTCAGTCAGTTTACACATCGTAATGAATTGAAAGTCAACAGCGGAAGCACAGACATATGGCGCAGGATCCGCTCCGTGCCACGAAGGAAAATCTCCGAGCAGGGCCTCTATTACCAATCCGGCATGCGGCCAAGTTTGGGAGCTCTCCGTAGTAAAAAAGGGAGTTCCTCTGGGCTAAAACATTGCTGCTCAATAGTAGTTTGACATAACCTCATTCACTAAAAAGATCTTTTCAGAGTAACAACTAAAAAAGGAGGAAATAGAGGGAATTTAATTAGCTATAGAAAAAACAATGGCTTGCCTACTGTGGTATAGAAACACGCCAGCACGCTACTTCTATAGATAAGGACACTTGCATCCTGCTGGAGAACGACACATGTGGAAAGACAGATAAGACATTCTTCTTTAAGGGCTTTTACTGTCATTTTGCAGGAAAAAGCCCCCCCTTACCGAGCTGAAATGTAACAATAGCTGTCAGTCTCCTGCTATTGCAGAATGCCTAATTGAAAAAGGTTTCATTATTCCTCAATGTGGATTTAATGTTGGACAAAGTCGAGCAACACATAGCAAAGCATGATCTGATGAATACCGCAGCAGATAACATGCTGTACATGTCATTTACAACACCGCCTAGGACGGTCATGCCTAATCTTTGTTCAGAGAAAAAATAGTGCATGTCTCTTTAAATCCCTGCCTATAGGAGGCTGCCCATCCCCCAGTGTTACCCCCACCAGCCTATTACACACACAGAGACACACTCACTCAGGCAGGCAGGCATCCACTTACACATATATACATTTAGTTGGCCAGCAGCAAACAACTGATTTCATTATAGCATATGGGGATGCATGCAATGACCCAACATGATGCTCATTATTGAGGATGGAAGGTAGTTAGGACAAAACACATTATGTAGCAGTGAAGCCCCATTGAGCAGAGATGGCATTTCTGATATCTGTGGTCACATGATCCGGGAGGACTTTTACTACAAGATAATTCCCCAACCCCCATCCCCCTGTCACTTACTGGGGCTTACACCACAACAACACGAATTCTGGAGAAGCAGCTTACTATAGCCTACACTCCCGAGTCCTAATCTATAAACCATAAAGGCATTAGCCACAGCGCTATTTGGCACACAAGAGACAGCTGTGCCTCAATGAAATTTTTATTACAGTTCGAAGCTAAAAGACGGTTCGTGAGGGGGGGGGGGAATTATTGTCTTTAAAACAAACCATTTAGTCCCGGTGGGGAGTGCTATAGCTAGGGGACAAAAGGTAGGCTAGCCGTAACAAAAGCTCCCCATACGAGTTGCAAACGCTGGCAAAAAAACAAAAGAAAAACAATCCTCATGCTCAATTTCACGTGGTACCAAGTCACAGGCTGTGTTACAGTGACCCGAAATCAGGGTGAAGACCAAAAAAAAAAACTGCTGCCCGTCTCTTCAAATCAAACGCCATTGATTTAGGAAAATCCTTACGGGGAAAGTGTGCTTTCCAAAAGGCTCTCGTTCAGGCTGTAACCACAAACACGAGCTCAGACCTGAGATGTAGCCTATAAGGTTTCAGGATGTTGGTGCAGCTGCTGCCTTCTATTCCTGCCACTGTTGAGGAAGACGACGGGGGGACGCAACAGTTTTAAATTTGGATACACACACACACACACATATATATTATTTTAATTCCCAGCTTAAACGGCTGTATTCGGTGTCATTTATTATATAAATTACTTCACAGTCACAGCTATTGCTTAAATACCGTCCGTGTGTGAAACATACGTGTTAGAGGGGCTAACAGATCCAAAGTCGATTATGGGTCAGATAATCAAATCCCCACAGCTGAACGATACTGTCCGAGGCGAACAAAGTTTAAATCAGGGAACAAACGTTAACTCGTTCGCGGGTCGAAATTTCAAACGCAGACAATTAACAACAACCCCCCAAAAAATATGTCTGCCTCGGGACGAGCGACTCGGGGAAGAAGAAAAAAAAACTGTTGCAAATTCGGAACCAACAATAGCGACTTACCTGCGCATAAAGTTCCCAGAAGAAGTGAACAAGTCAGCCATGAAAAAGACATGTTCCGTTTTAAATACAGGACAGCGATTTCCCCCACTTTCCGTCGCGAACATTAAAACTCAGCTCGTCCAAAACATCAGTCCAGGATCAAAACGACCACAGGCCTCCCGGTCCCTCGGCAGCCTAACCACCACCGCAACGCGTGTCAATAGCCGCGACGCTGCAACAATGTTGCAAGAAACGATAGGAGCGATTAATTGACTGCCAGACTGTTAGTCCATCAATAGGTGCGGCATTTCGCATCGGAAGTGGATCCAAAAACCGAGTGGGAAGCCGTTAAACAACCCGAGACAAAAGCCCGGCGCTCTTTTTTGAGGTTATTCACTTGAATAGTAGCACCGCTGCATCGGGAGGTCGGTCGGGGTTTACATGCATGTTACTGATCTGTGTCCAAAATGGCTTCTAAATGGGGAATGGGCTGCAAACAGGGAAACCCGGATGTGTAAACACAAAGAGGGGAATTCAGGCAGTCAGCGAGTGACCTTAACACGACACCGTAGAAACACGCCTGAAATGACTTTATTTATTTTCTATGGATCATTTTTTACATTTTTTTTAAAATCCTATACATTCTAGGGGAAATAATATATGAGGTGTTGGCGAAAGGTGTGTGATTTCCACGCTGGGATTTGTCCCGGTTCCAGCTGATATAACACTTGCACTTTCTGTGGTCAGACTTGGTATTTAATAGTCTACTTTGCGCTTATTATCATTTAGACCGTGGATTTAAATGAGATTTTCGGTTAATACGTATGTAAGCGCACTATTGTAGCTCGTTTAAAAAAAGAAACTGTCTATATATTTATTTTATTTAGAGCATACCAATACAATATAAAGCCTAGGTACACATTTAAAATATAAATATAATATTTAGCCTACACAGCCTACTATGATATAGCTTATTGTCCGTTTCAATATAATAAATATCTCTTACAGCTTCACAAATAATATGATAAATTCAGAGTATTTTTTATGTGTATCTGTATGATATTTTATGCATAAGAGTCAGTGCTAAAAATAGCTGACCTAATTTGGAGTAACGGGATACAATAAATGCTAGCCTATTTAAAATCTATTCGTTCTAATTACTCATTTCACCGTCAGACAGTGTTAAATATATCTCTAATATTAAATGTATCTCACACAGAAAAACCAGAATAGAGCCCAACCATGGAATTGTTTCTATTATTATTATCACAAAACAGGAAGTGTATGAGAATAATCTTCCCCAATTTCCAAACATGATATTCTTTTAATAGTAGCATATATCTTTTGATAACTGCCAACCATTCTGTGACATTAAATAACCCTAACCAGCCTGCCCACTCATCAAGTCTCCCAGCCAACAGACTCTCGCTTTTAGAAGTATTTCCCTCAAAAGAGTTAAGTTCAAGTCGTTTCCTTCTGACTAATTGGTTATTCTTCTCTTTTGTACTCTCCCTACTTCAGAACAAATGCTGTCATTAGAGCAAGAAATCAAGGCTAAGGTATGAAATAAAATAAATGTGTGTAACAATAAAATGTATACATCTATAGTCTTAAATGCACTTCGAAGTATTCAAGACACGCTCTTTCAAAACTGAAGACCTTTGTGTTGAATAATAAATCCAGTCATCATAGAAAATCAGCAATGACATTGTTAAAATGCCATTAAGCCTTGCTCACAGGTCCCTCTTTCTTTCTCGTCTTTGACATCCAGACTAATGGCATTTGGTGACACCCAGCCAATTCAAGCAGCAAATGGCCTCGGAATAAGGTTAGCTATAGGTAATTGCCCTTAAACTAGTGCTGTTGAGTGTAACTCAAGACAAAGCATTTCCTCATTAAGCTATTCTATATTGACCCCGTAACTCGATAGAGGTCTTTAAGCGAAACCTTGTAAAGATAGGTGATCTGTTGTCATGACAGTTAAAAGAGAAAGCACATGAGTGCTCATTAAAGGTCCAGGAGCCACAGCCACGGTGTGACATACTAGGAGAATATGAGCATGTGGGGAAATGATGCAGTGGTGCATAAAACAAACCATGAAACTATGAGCTAATAGTGTTGTAAAAGGCTGTTAAATACAATTTATTCCAATCTGCCACCACTTGCTGCATCGTATTTTGTATGATAAAAAACTGCATATAAGCTTGTTGGAAAAACCCTGAATTGACAACATTAATTAGTGCTTTATTCATAACTAGAGTTTCTGTTTTATTTTAATTCATGGAAGAATCCAGATATTTTCTTATGTGTTTGTGTCACTGCTGCTGCTGAAAGCCTCCCATTGTGATCACTATGAAAACCCCCAAGGTGAGCTCCACGGCTTAACCATAAAATAGATAAATGACACTAGGTGGTAGCAGAGCTCCCCGGGGCAGGTGCAGATACTGCTTCAACTTGTACAATATCTTTCTTTCACTCTTGATTTATTCACTGTATATGTAGGGAGGACACACACTGTTTCTATTGTTCACGCAAGACTGCCAAACTCTCACTTGTATAAGAGGATGTGTTTGCTAAAAGGCTCAGTGACTGCTTTCTTGTGTCCTTGTAAGTTTTAATTAGAGCATTTTTTTTATCAGGCTGCAAGTTTATTAAAACTATTTTAATTACCCTCCTGGATAAATACATTGCCCATCTATCTATCGATCTATTAATCTGTGCTCAGTGGTATCCAGAGTATCTCATGTAACTAGTGGGTCCATTAGTATGAGGGACACTTAAAGGTCTTGTAGTTATGGTGTATAATAGAAAGCAATTACCTGAATCATAGCCTGTAGCCAAATTCTACAATAAAATATGTTTCACACTGGGTGAGCATAAAAGGAGAATAAATTGAAATAAGATTGAAAATATTGTATCACTCCTTTATTTCAGCCTTGGAATAATTCAGTACAAAAATAAAACAACAAGCAATGTCAAACATTTTCTTCATCTTTTATTATTTTACAGCCCCACAGAGTCAGCGTGACATTACTTGACAGCGCGGCGTGTGTTTTTACTGGGTGGACGTTCTCTCCCAAGCAGTCACATTGCCGGTGACCGTGAGGTGGTTTAGAAGTAGTTTGCCACCCTGCGAACAGACTGGATGTTGGGGTTCTCCGCCTGCCACTCCGTGTGGCTGCAGTAGTTTCCCCTCTCCACGATGTACATGCGCCCACGGTAGTTAGGCTCCTCATGCAGGACCCAGCTGTTTGGGAAAAATAAATAAATAACATAAAAATAGATGGAAAATTGTAAGTTTAGCATTTTAGATGTGCAATGTTTAGCGTAAGTCAGGAGATAGGAGGTAAATGGATGACATATTATATAGTGGTTAAAATGAATGTATATGGTTTAAATGGTCACTCAAAATATCAAAGCACATTACAATACCTCTTGTGTTATGTGACCTAGCTATGCAGTTAAGTTCTGAGGTTCTGAGATATCAACCTCGAAGATTTTTGTAAAGACTTTTTTTCTCTTTCTATATATCTATATATATATATATTTATATATATACATATATATATATATATATCTACGATAACATGTTTAGGGTGGAGAGATGACAGAAAATGAGAGGAAAAAGAGAGATATGTAAAATGGTATGCAGCAAACATCCACCACCATACTTGAACTCAGGGACATTGTTCATGGTCAATGCCTTAAACTCCTTGGTAAATAGGGCACAGCACCTCTTAGATTTCTTAAACCACCCCAACACAATGCAGATAAATAGAATAGTATTGAAAAATTGAATAGTATTGAAAAATTGCATGTTATAAATTTCAATAGAAACAATTTCCGTGGTATTCTGGATATTTCACAGCCCTCGCTGAGAACAACTTCCCCTCAACAATCGTCTCTACCAAGAGTACAGTCCCTATTTAAACTGCTGATAATGTGTTTAGTGGCATGTGCAGACTAACAAGGACACTGTTTCTTGAGAGAGATGCTGCTGTTAAATTACGAGGTAAGGTAAATTACTGTGACAATAAACATTATCATTACATTAGTAATCTCCATCTTATTTCGATGATGGCCAGTATATTACAGATGTATGTAAAAGCCCTTGAAAAGAGAATTATCTGTCATTCGGCTAAAATTCAAATAAATTCTAAAGACAAGAAAATTTGGGTGAACTTAAAAAATTTAGACAGGAACACACAATTTATGAAGTTCACTTCTAATTTAAAAAGCCTTGTGTGCTGTAAGCAGGTTAACCCAAACACTGACTGTCCCATGCTGCAGAGATACGTACGCTCCATCTCCATAAACCTTGATGGAGTTGATGCAGTTCTTGGTCAGGCCTCGTGCTTGCAGGAACGGACAGTCGTCGCACAGCTCAACACACTGGCCGTTGAAGTTCTCTCCCTCGAACAGCTCCATCCTGTAGTGCTCTCCATGCTGGGTGAGGATAATGACATGCCAGCTCGCTGAGTATAGCATAGCAACAATGTTCACCTTCACTTCAAAGAAAAGGACCGTGGCCTTTATGGGAGTGTATTGTGTGTGCAAACGCTCATACAAACACACCTATAGAAATGTAAAGGTTAAATGTGCACCAAGGACAATATGTTTAGCCCACAGTCTCAAGTCTCAAGTACACTGAATGTGTGGTTTTCCTTCAGCTAATGGTATCGATATGTAATGTGAAAACCTGAAAGTTTGTCATATGCCTCTGGGCTGCATGAATAAATCTTGCATTATTATAAACCCAAGTAATTAAAATGATTCTGACTTTGATTTATCTGAAAAAGGGATGAGCAACAAATGAGTTTGCACATATGCCAGCCTGCCATGCTTCTTTTTCTTTTTTTAACAACCAAATATTTGTCTGTCCCTGGGGTCTCTCTCTCTCTCACACACACACACACAGACACACACACCCACGCTCTTACCATCCTGATTGGCCTGCAGGAGCCCATGTGATCGTTATGGGCATTCCAGCGCTGGAATTCAGGGTACTCCCCGTGCTCCAGAATGTACTGTTGGCCCTTGAAGTCTGGATGGTCGAAGCAGATGAAGGCCCCGCTCTCCACACGGACAGAGTTGACCCTGTTCATGAAGCCACGGTCCTGGAAGTTGTCGCAGTCACTGCAGATCTCCAGCTTCCTCCCAGTGAAACATTTCCCCTCGTAAAACACGATCTGTTTGTTTCCATAACAGTGAACAAAAAAAAAACATTTTCTTCTGACTAACAGTGTTTTAGTTATCATGCTGTTCAACACTGTTAAAGCACTATCTGAGGCTGGACCAGTCATCTACATTAGTGTCTTTGGGACCGACATTTGTTTGTGACACACATGCAAGTTTGGGAACTGCTGTGGCTGCATCACACTCCCTTGTTATAGTACTCACCTTTCCTGAGTACTGAGACATTTTTCCACTGTTAGCTGTTCCAAACTAGTCACACAGTATAAGAGAGGAAAAATTTGGACACCCAGATATATATGGCTGACAGTGAGTGTGGTGGTATCGCGAGGCAGGGGCAACAAAAGCACAACAATGGGGGGTTTAGACATTTTGCCACATGGACAGTTTCCCTTACATGTGCCAGTGCTGATATTGGAGTTTGGCTCTGGGCGGGGCGAAACAATGGAGAGATATTTTGCTTTGATTGGGCTTTGGGGGTGATGTTTCACTGAGTCGGGGTCGCAGAGTAATATTTGGGTTGTGTCCAGACGATGGAGGAAAACAAAGAGGGCGAGAGGGAAAGTTAGATCAGAGGTGAACGGGCATGAATGACCCAGTCAACGCAAGAAAGCCGTCTTCTGACAAGCGGGGTGAGCAACTGGGTAAATGTAGAAACAAATGAGGCGTGGTCCCAGTCCATTTTCAAGCTACTTAACCGTGTCTGAGTTTCAATGGCTGCTACGTGAGCAGAGCAGTCCCCAGAAGTCGTACTCCAAAAGCAGGTTTCCCTCTAGCTTTTCTTTTCGGATCTCTCTCTGTTGTTGTTTCTCTGCTGCTGATCCAGAAAAAATCCCTGGATCTAGATTTAAAAATCATGTAAATGGATGACATATTCTGCACTTGGCCTTATTGGTCTCTTTGACAGACTATTTACAGAAATGAAACCATAGAGATAAAAGGGGACTTTATGATTTATAATAGAATCTAATATTTTCAATGGCTTTAAAGCATTGATAGCTGTATGTCATTCGTTTATTGGAGCACTTTTGTGTATGTTGACTTTAAAATGTAATTTCTTCCGCACAAATGAAAATATTTTGTTCTTTTGCGCAGCATCTCTGAAATAGTTAAAGGTATTTAGCTTGAGAGTGCCAGTCTTTCAGTCTTTTCTTCATTAGTTTTATATGAAGTCAGTTCAGACTTTATGTTCTTTGTACTGAGTCAATTCATGTCTGGTGCTGACATTGGTTAAAGAACACTGAGCCAAAGGTATTACACCTACATACATTCAGGCATAATCCACCTACAGCAAACATACCGCACCTTTGACTAATATCCTCACATCCAACTTGTATAAATCTCTTTCTCAGTCTGTGACAAATGCATACATAAGTATTTGCAAAAGTATCATAAACTATATACAGGAGTGGACAAAGGGTGGACGGCTCTTACATAATGGAGGAATGCGAACATTGGGAAACTGTAACCCCTGACACGGTGTACCCAGGGTGAGTGAGGTGCTGAGCATATAGACTTAACAAAAGATACACCATTTAATGGGCTGTCACCATGACAGAACAGGAGCATGAACGGGTATAAAAAGGGGCAAAGTTGATGAACACATCTCAGTCATTGGCAGAAACCGAGACAGACAAATTAGCAAGGTATGTACATGTAAAACAGTACTTTTCTTTTCTTCTTCTTCTCATTTTGTGCATCTAACCTTCAATTCTTCAACATATTTGCTATCAAATGTCAATATCATTGTGTAGGGGTGTGCATGGTAACAGACCAATGTTTGCTCTCTC